>CAUYON010041955.1:0-13684 GCA_963573935.1 Arctocebus calabarensis | reverse complement strand
GTCATGCCCTTTTCACCATTTCTTTGTTTTTTTAATAATTTTATTGAATCATAATTATGTACATTGGTGCAATCACAGGGCACGATTCATATACATTTAGAAATATTTTGATCGTACTGTTACAGATATCCTTCATGGCATATCCTTGATCACTATATAAAGACATTAATACTCTACCTTTAATAAGTTTCACCAGTACCCTGCTAAGATGCACCATAGGTGTGTTCCCACTAATTGCCCTCCCTCTACACATCCTTCCCCCACCCCTCCCCTCCCTTTCCCCTTTCCCTGTATTCCTGTGCTATAATTGGGTTTTAGCCTTCATATGAAAGCTATAAATCAGATTCATATTACAGCTGAGTACATTTCAAAGTCATGGTCAGGGATTATTCTTCCAGGAACTCAGAGGGCCGTAGTCTTAAATTTCCCTTTGCTCACAACGTCATTGCGTATTTATGATCAGTCTGCAGTTCTCTCCGTTGTCTAGCTGTGTCTTGTCTCACTTTTAAATTGTGTAAATCCTATCTATAAAACTATCTGTGAGGTACAAGTGAGCAGACGTCCGTCTAGGGTATTGGTTAATATGGCTTTAGACTGTAACGTAAGCCATCATAAAGGTGACCTGGCCAACATGGTTTAGCAGGAAATGCAAACCTTATCAATTCTCTAAACTCGCCTTGGAGTTGACTAGAGACTACATTATTACAATTCATAATTCTATAATCTCCAACAGAATATAAAAAAGAAGGAAAGGGGAATAAAATGAATGATATTTCTTTGTCCTTTCTCATGACTACTGAGGAAGCATTTCTCAGACCACTCGCCTTTCTCCCCAAAAGAAAAAAGAAATGAAGTAGAGATTCCCCAAAATTTCTCCTGAGTTTAGCTCATCTTGTGACCACAATCCTACATTATTTCTGCTACCTCCTTCTTTATTATTATTACTTTTTTTATTTTTGAGACAGAGTCTCACTATATTACCCCTAGTAGAGTGCCGAGCTGTCACAGCTCACAGCAACCTCAAACTCTTGGGCTTAAGTGATTCTCTTGCCTCAGCCTTCCAAGTAGCTGGAACTACAGGCACCCGCCACAATGTCTGGCTATTTTTTGTTACAGTTGTCATTTTGTTTTAGCTGGCGGGGGCTGGGTTTGAACCCGCCAACTTCCGTGTAATGTGGCTGGCACTGTAACCACTGTGCTATGGGCGCCAAGCCATGCTGCCTCCTTCTTTAGGATGATGAGAACCAATGATTTTTGTCATCCACTAATCTTATAAGCAGTTTCCTATAAATGTCTTTTTAAGTATTTTAAAACATTGTCAAATGTTATGCTGCTAATATAAACATAGAGTTTTTGATAATCTAAATCCAACCATGTGTGTGGTATCCTACAGGATGTAGCATTATTAAGAGAGAAGGAAAATGTTTTCTTCTAAGCCAAATGAAAATATGATGATGGGTCACATTTCCAAATTCCTTTTCTTGAGAGAGAGAAAGAAAGAAAGAAAAAGGATCGAATCTAATTTTCATAAAGAGTGTGGATGACTCTTTGAAACAACACACCACAGTTTGTTTTTATTAGTATCATGACAAAGAAACAGTGTGGATGTGGCTATTCTAATAAATGTGAAATTTTGACTTCCCTGTGCACTTCAAAATGCACTCTAGTCCCATCATCAGACACATAAAATAAGAAAAAGCATTAAATGGAAGAATGGAATAATTCCAATTTCTCTGCTTTTGGAAAAAAGGAGATCTCAATATTAATCTTAACTTTGTAACCAGACAGACCATTGAAGGACATGGGAGCAAACCATTAATTTCCTGCGAGAACCTCAGTTTTGTCATAAAATGCAAATAAATAAGGTAAGCCTGGATGTAAGATTCTATTAAAATAACTTATTTACTCTTCCCCAAATATTTACTGAATAACTTCCTATGCCTCCATGTTAGAATTCAGGGCTACAAAAAGGAAGTAGAGAGACCCTCAGAAAGCTGAGCCTAGGGGGCAGATAAAAAATTGAACAGAACTAAAAATGGTTCGACCTGAGAGATGTACAAAAGCACAAAAAAGAGGTCTCCCACTACTGGAAGAAACTACCCAAAGAAAGTAGAGTCTGTTAGAAGCCTTGAAAAATAAGCAAGTTACTGGAGGAGAGGGGCAATCACATTCTAGCAAACAGCACAGACAAAGGCCCAGAGGCCAGAGAAAGTCATAGCCTGCAGCTGGAAGGCAGTTCGGTGACTGCATCCTGAGGCACGAGGTAGGAATGGGGAAGGATGAGGCAGAAGGAACTAGCAGAATCCTTATATCTTGAAGGGCCTTATTAGCACATGCCAAGATGATTTAACCCTCAAAAGTCTTTGCAGGCTTGGGAGTAGCATGGCCAGATTTTATACAAAGAAAGGCCACATAGAGTACAGTGTGGATAATGAAAGGATTGGCCAGGGGGGTAAAATTGAGTGCACAGCAATCCATTAGGAGATGGGAGATGATGATAGATAGAGAGCTAAGGAGGTGATGGAGAGAATAAAGACAAGGGGAGAAACTCTAGAGGATTAAGTAGGAAGAAAGGACAGAATTTGACTAATAACTTGATGTGGATGATGGGGAAGAGGTCCATGCTTCTGTTTGGGGTAAATGTTTGCATGGTCGTAGGGACATGGGAGTTAAAACTAAGATAAGAGGGCAGTGCCTGTGGCTCAGTGAGTAGGGCACCAGCCCCATATACCGAGGGTGGCGGGTTCAAACCTGGCCCTGGCCAAACTGCAACAAAAAATAGCTGGGCGTTGTGGCCGGTGCCTGTGGTCCCAGCTACTTGGGAGGCTGAGGCAAGAGAATCGCCTAAGCCCAGGAGTTGGAGGTTGCTGTGAGCTGTGTGACGCCACGGCACTCTACCAAGGGCTATAAAGTGAGACTCTGTCTCTACAAAAAAAAGCTAAGTAAGGGTTGAGAAGGTGGTAAGCACAATTAGAGACATAAACTAGAGGACTCTATGGGACCATTCCCATGAAGATGTCAGAAGGTCACTAGATCTTGAGCTCAAGAGAATAGAATAAAGAATTGGGGGTTCTCAGTACACATCTGGTAATTGAGGCCATAGGAATGGACCAGACTGCTTAAAGTGAGTCCCCAATAAAAGAAGGTCAAATCTACACCACTTCCAAGGACCATGCAGTGAGAAAAGAAGCCAAAGAGAAGATAGCAAGGTAAGAAGAAAATTAGGAGAGTGAAGACACTGTAATAAAAAAATAAAGTACATATGATTGAATTCAGCAGAAAGATGACTGAAGAGAAAGTGATGCTGAAGCACTGATGGATTTAAGGAGTGGGACTCCTGGTGATCTGGGCAA
Source organism: Arctocebus calabarensis (assembly GCA_963573935.1). NCBI lineage: Eukaryota > Metazoa > Chordata > Mammalia > Primates > Lorisidae > Arctocebus > Arctocebus calabarensis. Next base: position 10,331 of record CAUYON010041955.1, on the reverse strand, counting down.
GAAACATCTCGTGGAGTGGTGAGTTGGAAACAGATGAATAATGAATGTAGTGAATGCAACCAAGAATGAAGAAGCAGCAAATGTAGACCGTTCCTTTTGAGAGAAGGTAACTGAAGTTACAGGAATGGACCAGACTGCTTAAGGCGAGGCTACCTTTCAGAGAAGGAACGGTCTACATTTGCTACTTGGACTTGTTAAGCCCTTCAGGGCTGGCACCCTGTCTCATTCCCTTCTGTATCCCAAGGTCAAACACACAATGAGTGATAAATAAACAGCTATTGAATTAATACTAAACTGAGGGGAAGAAGATGAGGCAAAGGCTACTGGGAGGATGAGTCAAGGAAGAGGGTGGGATTCAGAGCAGAAATTGAGAAGATCACTTAAGACAGGATGGAATCTCTCTTCCATTAGAACAAGATTAAAGAAGGCCAGGAAACTGAAATAACTTTCTTCTGCTGACTTCCATTTCATTGATGAATTCAGAAGCAAGGTGATCTACTGAAAATGTCAATGGAAGGGATGAGATAAGTCAATTTAGAAGAGTAAAGAGCAAGAAGTAGAGGGATCACTGGGTAGCGGAGGCCCCATTTGAGAGGGAAGGGCGTGAGTGGGAAAGTTAGCATGGGCCTGATTGGGGGGGAGGGGACAGTCCTCAGAAGGAGAGACTGCGGCAGGACAGATCTGAGATTGGACTTGTTCTAGGTGGGTAAACAAGAAGATGAGGGAACAAGGGAACCTGAGATATTTGGAATTGGTCCACACTAGATGGAAGACCAATGGGGACTTTGGTAGCAAGTAGAAGGATCTAAGAGGTCTGATGACAAAAATCAGCTTGTAGAAGGCATGGCAGAATGAGAGTCTCCATACATGGGCAAAATGAGAAATTATAGCTAAATGTACCTTATTTACAAAATACTCATTGCAAAATTTTACAAAGAGGTGGCCAATATGTTGAGAATATTTTATAAATATTTTGTAAAATTTTGCAATGAATATTTTTAAAAAAATTTTTTAGAATATTTTTATATAAAGGTACATTTAACCATAATTTCCCATTTTTCCCCTGTATGGAGACTTCATGGGCAACTTTTGGATGCCATACACATGTGTGATATTCAAACATATTAGAAACTCTAATTCAATATAATTTATTGACAGTCACTATTAACTTTAGTGAATATGCGGAAGAACTTAAAATGTCAAAGGTGATGCTATAAAAATTGATTTTTTACTTCCTCACTCTGTCATGGATGGCATTATTTATAGACACAGATTATAGGTTATAAACCTATTTATAGGTTTCTGAAGCCACACACAGTTAATAAAATGTGGAAAAAGTGAGTTTTTATGAGCAAAATGACCCTAATTATTAAGTTTCTCTCAGAGCCAAAGTGATTTAGGGTTTTCCAGTCTGATAATAAATTATCAGTCACTAAAATTTTTATCATTCATCGAATCACACCAAAGGCCTAGGAGGAAATTACATAGCAAGCCTGGAGTGAGACTTCTTGTGCTAAGAAGTGTCCATATCGGCCTGGCAAAAACAGCCATATGGAATGTTTGCTAAGTACTTTATTGTGGGAAATGAATGTGGGTGTTACTACACTATTAATAACTGCAAATTTGGGGATGTTGTTTTTTTCAGCGGTGAGATTTCAGTGTAAAAAAAGGCTGAACTTCATTAATTCTGAAAGCACTAACATGGAACTTGAAAGAACAGCTGGTTTGTGAGGCAATCAAAAGTAAAAGCAAGGTTTTAAGAGGAATATTTCTCCACTCGGAGCATTGTTGTGCAGAAAGGCAGGTGCTGGGTTTTAAATCTAAGGACCTGGGGAGAGTTGATTCCAGCTTTTGTAAAGCTTGAAGCTTATAATAACCTCAGAAAACCCTTTAAGAAAAAAAGAAACAAAATTCCAAATATAAACTTAAACATAAAATGTGAATTTTAAAAAATATTTATATAAAAGATAGAAAGTGAACATTTATTTGAAATGAGAAAATAAATTATAACAAATTTTTAAAAGCCAAGAAATGCCACGAACATCTACAACCCAGGAAAATATTTTATTAATAACTAGCTGAGATACTTCTATAAATTTACTTTCTTAGTTTTTGTGTATATACTCTCAACTGCTTCATATAACAACTATTTCTACTATCTTTTTGTACAGACAGAATAGCAATATAATTTAGTCTTTCTTCAATCATGGTTGACTGAAATTTGCTTTTTATTAGTAACAGCTTAGGAAGCTTCCAAGCCACTTCATTGTGTTGGTGACAGTTTCGTATGCCGTTTTGAATGGAACTGCCAGATTTTTTCAGGCTAACATGCAGTGAATCTTCTAGAACACAACTTGAGTTGTTGTGGAAAATATGTATGCGTTCAGATGTAGTAATGTCATAGTACTGTTCATAGTACTGCCACAAGTTTGTGTTTTCTATTTTATGTGATTTCCACAGGGGGGAAAAATGTGTCTGGTATGATTATAATTATATTCACTTGTACTCAAGGCATTGTCAAGTTGACTAGGCATTAATGAGAACCAAATCATGCACTGTAATGGAAGTTATGGAAGTAACCTTAAACCACATTATTTCACAAACTGCAAATTAGATGTGCTACTAAGTCATCTTTCTCTCAATTAGATTGTAGGTAAGCTTGTGGCCATTCCAGAGCCACCCAAAATAAGAAGTGTGATGGAGGGGAAGTTGGCCAAGGCATCTTAGCCAATTGCTTATAAAGTATTTTCCTTCTGCAGCTCTTACTAAAACAAATGTGAATATAAGTGTTGGGCCCCCCGAATAAGGGGGAGTGAAGTCCAACCTCCATTAGTTTCACAGTTAACCCACCTCTAGGCCTGGGTCAGGTCACTGCTTTGCCTTAAGCATGTAGTTCCTGAAAAATGTTAATTCATCTGAACTTCAGTTTCTCCTTTGTCAGATAAGGCTACTGCTACTAATGTGTTTCATGGGGTTGTGTGAGCTTGGAATGAGTTAATTCATGGAAACATATCATAATGTTTGCTACTGTGTAAGAGTTCAATAAATATTAGCCCTCGTTATTAAGAGGTATTATAAATTGTAGGGCACTAGAGATTAACAAGCTCTTCAGAAGAATAATTTAGATGTTAAGTAGACACAATTGTTATATAGTAATTAAAATTGACTTCCTAAGTTTATAATTACACTAAATTATTATGTATATTTGAGAAAAGCAAAACTACTTTTAAAAATTACATCTGTGAGATTTAACTTATACAGATGGAATATGCCCTCCTCCCATCTCACTGTGTTTGAATTGAAGGGGTAATACATTGTGCTGTAGTATTTCAGGAGGAAGAAGAATGTTCCTTCTCTCGTATTAATTATTCTAACTGGTGTTATATTTCCTTTCCTAGGAAGCATACAAAGAATGTCATTCCCAGAAATCAAGGTTTCAAAATATCGTCAGAAGCAAAGTAAACAAAATGGAAAACAAATTCTAACAATGATTTCATTCATAGGAAACTTCTTCATTCCCAATAAAATCAAGGAACCTTTCAGACCATACACATTCTACATTTTACCTTGAAAATCTGAACATTATACAGTAAGATGTAAACAGTAATACTACACAAAATATCCCAGTGAGAAGGTGTGAAATATTTTAGAGCCAAATTTGACACATAGGGCCTTACAGAAGCTAGAGTGCAAACTCTCTAAAAGTTACAAATTAATATGCTGGAAGATTCTCCAGACAGCAGGGATCAGAATAAACTGAGGAGGAAGAAATATTTTTTTGCCAGTAGCCAGCAGCCAGCAGTAGGAATGCCAAATGTAGGGGAGCAGGGGAAGCCTTTTAAAAAACAAATAGGGGTCATCGTGGAACCATACATCTGTCTAAAGCCAACCACAGTATAATTAGTATTTCTTTAGGGATTAGACTTTTTGAAATATCTTGAATTTGAATACTTGGCTCTGAACGGCTGAGGTCCTTCTCATGGTCCCTATAAATGTGCATCTTCTTTCAAAAATAAACAAATCATTGCTCTCTATTCTGATTTTTGGCATCTCATTACCAACTCACTTCTGGTCACACTATATGGGAGGCAGAGGAAATGCCTTTAACCCAAAGAATCTTAGTCTTCTGGAGGGAAAAACAGCACTTATGAGGGCTCAGGTAGGAGACAGAAAAAATCCTGGCAGCTATTTTATTTTTCATGAAGAAACCAGAACTAAGCTTTGCCAAGCAGACAGCTATGAGCTCACTGGCCTGAAATATTAATAATTACGCATTGAAACTTTTCCTCAGGACAGAGCTAATGGGTTTATGGAGGAAACATAACTCCGATATTGATTTATAGGGTTTTTCTTTTTAAATCAGTAATCAGTACCCTTAGCCTGTACTTGGGAATGGCAAAATTCTCTGTTATATTAATATATGAACTAGGAGATTAAGCAGAAAATAAACATTCATGGAAAACAGACTGCTCTTAATTCACATTCTACAAAACAGAATTCTGTGTTTGGTGGTCTTATTTCTGTTTTTGGAGAGAAAGAAATCAAAAAGCTGCAGACAATTGAAAATGATAGAAGAGTTTTTCCCAAAGAGAACACTCCATAGTTGAGACTCAGAACTTTAGACAAGTCACTCTGTTTGGCCCAGATCCAGTTTGAGAAATGTTCTTTTGAATCAAGATGAGATGTGCTGGGATGTTACCCAAGGAAACAGGGACATCAAAGTGGAGTGTATTCCTGTGGGAAGATGCAGGATAGGATCCAAAACACTGATCTTGATATTTTTGCAACTTTTTGCTCTACGCTTAAAGCAAAGTAGAAGTTCAGAACAATGGAAAATAATTCACCTAAAACTCAATAATGCATGCTGTCCGTTTAAGAGATCCTTCGGACACTCCTAACCTGTGCTTTAAGTAAGAGAAGAAACAATAAATGCAGATCTGGCAGTGTCCAGCACTCACCTGGTTTCAGACTCATTACTGGCTGTGTAGAAAGTCTTCATTTATCATTGATGTTTTAATTTTTTTCGTTATTTTCAAATAAAGCATTTTAATTTTTCATGAGTACTGCTCCCCTCAATCTTATTAGTAATGGCATTGCCACTGATGTCAGTAGAGCCCAAAGAAAGTCATTAGAGAACATTCCACTATGAAATCAGGATGCCGAGGATGTTAACGTAGGAAATTTGCTGACATAAAATGCAAAGGTTACCCGCACAAATAATATTTATTTTTCACTAACTGGTAGATGTTAAATTGCACAGTTTAGTGGATTAGTAAGAATTAAAATAAACACATATTATACTGTTAATGATGTTGAAAATTGACCATATCTCTCCCAAGAAGAAGCTCAGAGAAGAGTGGCATGCTATCCTAAAGGCAAATCTGACATAAGTAAAGACCAATAACAACAACCAAAAAGACAAAAAAAAGCAAACAAACCAAAAAACTCATTCATACCAACCTTTTTTGCTTTCTTCCAATGCACACATCCTTTCTCTAACTTTCTCCACTCCTCTGCTCTCCACCATCCTGATGAGGTGGCTACTCATGGTTTAGGCCTTGGCTCAAATATCTTCTTCTCCAAAAGCCCTTTTCTGATCAATTTATACTTCGAGCACTCTCTTATCAGAGCTCCACCCCATTATCCTGCTTCACTTTCCCCTTACCACATACCTTTTAAAATCATCGTATTGCTCATTTGCTTATCATCTCTCTCCTGCAGTGATCCATAAGCTCCATCAGAGCAGGGGCTGTATCTGTACCTCCAGCTCCTCAAGTAGTGGCACTGATTATGTTCATACATTGAGTGGGTCAAGTACTTATGACATTCTCACTTGAAGCCTCTCCGTGGGTTGTGCTTGGATGTGGTGCTGGCCGGGGGCTGCAGGCCTTGGTGCTCCCCTTGGGACTGCCAGAATGTTATGGTACTGGCATCCCCCACAGCAAGCGGTGCAAGGTAGAAAATGCAATGCCTTTTAGGACCTGGCCTGGGAAGTCAAAGGCTCTCCCTTCTACCTATGGAAGGTAGATATGATATTAAGTCACAAAATGCAGCCTGGGATGAGACTACAGAGGAATGGATACCAGGAGTCAAGGATTCCTGGGGCATCCTGAAGGTCAGTTACTGCACTCTCCTGATTCCAGTTCACTATTTTCAAACAGCAAGACTTTGAAGTAAGGCAAGAAATATCCATGAAACCTCATGTTTTTACATATTACTTCAATATTTACAGAACTTTCAAAGAAATAATCAAAGCTTTCTACTTTTCTAAGGAGCTGGGGAAAATACAAATTTCTTCTTAGTGACTGCAATGCTTTGAACATGTCTTCCAAAGTTCATCTGAGGGAAACTTGATCTCCAATGTGGTTATGTTGGGAGAGAGGACTCTCCCAACTCTCCCATTTAAGAGGTGATTGGGACCTGAGGGCTCTGTCCTCATGAGTGGATTGGTGGCATTATCAAGGGAATGGGTTCATTATCACAGGAGTGGTATCTTTACAAAAGGACAAGTTTGGCCCCTCTTTCTCTCTCTTACTCTCTCTTTGCCCTTCCACCACAGGAGGACACATCAAAAAGACCCTGGCCAGAGGCTCCTTGGTCTTGAACTTCCCAGCCTCCAGAACTACCAGCCAACTATACTTCTGTTCATTACAAATTATGAACCAGACTGTAGTAGTCTGCTATATAGCAACTTAAAACAGACTAAAATGTTGACAGAACAAATGAAATGAATCATAAAATGAATCGTAAAATGAATCATAAAAACTGTTGTCCCTTTCACCTTGTAGTTAGCAATTGGTTACTGGTTTTGTTTTATTATCTATTTAGTAGGGAATGTGCCACATTTGAGCTCTTTGAAATGTCAAAGTGGGATTAATCTCAAGTTCAGACATAGCTGGGAGGAGTTTAAACAAGTATTTGGAAGCAGGTCCCCAGACAAAATCTGTAGCCCATGTCTCTTTTGAGACAATGACATATGCAATTCTCCTACCAAAAATGATCTCACTTGTTAACAGTTGTTTATTTCAGGGTGTGCAAATGATAATGTATTATTTTATCACCCTGGGTCAAATAACCACAGACTGGAGCCATGTGGAACCTTTGTCTTCTCAGGGATCAAAAGCCAAGGAAGGTGGGCAGCTCCTGTGGCTCAGCGAGTAGGGCGCCGGCCCCATTTACCGAAGGTGGCAGGTTCAAGCCCGGCCTCGGCGAACAAAAAAAACAGCCGGGCGCTGTGGTGGGCGCCTGTAGTCCCAGCTACTCGGGAGAATCGCTTAAGCCCAAGAGCTGGAGGTTGCTGTGAGCAGTGTGACGCCACAGCACTCTACCTCGGGCGATAAAGTTAGACTCTGTCTCTACAAAAAAAAAAAAAAAAAGCCAAGGAAGGCAATTTGTCTTTAAGTGGCTAAAAACAAGAATTACCTGTGTACATTTTTAAAAGTCATGATCGTTTTTTACAAAGTGAAAGAAAGAATAGCTTCTCTCAATTACTTCAGATAAGGCAGCTGAATTTCTACTACAACCGCTAAAACTAAATGTAGGGATTAGTTAACAGATCATTCCATCAATAAATGAAGACTCGCCTAGAAAAATGCCTCTTTAGAAACATAAAAAGGAAAAAAATGGGAAAGGGAAAATGGGAGTAAAAACTATGCTAGGAGTGAGATCTTAAAATGAGAACTCTAAAAACTCACTAAGGAGAAATGATTTCAGGAGGTAAGACACAGACTATGGTTTATTTACCCTCTGCTCCTTTGACATCAGAACAATAAAGTGCTGCTTCCAGAGAACCTATTTGCTTTCTAATTCAAAGCTACAGAACACCAAGACAATTTGTTATCTAAAACTTGAACACTGATATACAGATTAGAGGAAACAGCACTGAATCTCACAAACTCTATTACATAGAGCAGAGAGAAAGGCTTCAAAACCTATTCTCCTTCAGGGAAGAAATGATTTTGCCCTCAGTGCATTAAATCACATTTACTGTGAAAGCACAGTAAAAACTCATAGGGCATTTTATGCTATCATGCCCCAGCCCCATTGTTACCAAGGCATCCTAGAAGAGTCATCCTTTAGAAACTCAAAACCAGCTGGTGCCAGATTTTAGGAAAATGAAGCAGCCGGCTTATAGCTGGAGAGTATCTGCCGAGTAGCCAAGGCTGGAGAGGGCTGAGGGAGGCAGCCAAAGAGCAGTGCTTTCTCAAGACAATTCTGATCCAACAGAAGGAATTGCTTTTCATTTATTAGTTATAGCTCGGAAAGGGAAGAGCATGATTTTAGAAACTCAACCTGAGCAATGTAAGTCATCAATGGGAAGACTCTTTGGAAAAGGAAATTCTTCCTTTCTTGATTTTATTTTTCTGTAGCATATAAATTCAGACTCAGGAGACAAGTGATTCTCAGTCTCCCATATCTCCCTCCTCTGACTTTCCTTCTGCACCTACAGTAAAGCGTCAGTAAGAAAGGAGGTGGACTTCATGTTATAAGAACCTTTCACAGCACTCATGCTTCTGGTCTACACGAGCATCACCATTTTTTACCATTTCAATATGTAATTCACCACTGCGAATTAGAGCCCTTCCCTGGGAGCAGCTATCACTTCAGGGTAATCCCATTAGCCTGGTGAGACCTGCCTTCCAACTGCCTTCTAACCCCCGAAGCACACGTGTAAGTTACTTTCTTTGTGCAGGGACTGCCTACAGGCTGGCCAGCAGCTTCTGTCAAGAACAAACATATTTTTTTCCCATCAAAGAGGCAAATGTCAAACTCTTATTTTTGCCTTTTCCAAAAAATGGGGGTCAGGGGAAATTCCAGAGAGTTGCACTTACTTATTTTTTATATTTGAGAAAACGTAAATCTGACCAAACACCTGCAATCTGCACGCTCACTCATGCCACAAACATGCCATCCCCAGTGTCAACGGCAATGGTTTTCCCAGTTTGCAGATCTGAAACTTTGCCTTCTGACATAATGCTCTGGATTCTTTTTATTCTCATCACAGCCCTTCTTTTTGGCTGCTGATATTCATGAAAACATTTTCACTCAGGATAGAAGGCAAAATCTTTTAATTTTTTTTTTTTTTGCAGTTTCTGGCCAGGGCTGGGTTTGAACCCACCACCTCCAGCATGTAGGGCCGGCACCCACTCCTTTGAGCCACAGGTGCTGCCCTAAAAATTTTATATAGATATGAATTATATGTCTAATCACGGAGGACTTGAGATGTAGAGTAAGTGAAAACTACTAAAAAAATCAAATCTAAGCACAAATATTAGGAAAAAAGCTCAAAGTGCCATCTTAAATAATGTGGGTACAGAATGAGTTGTTTCATTTTTCAAAATGTTAGTGGTAGAACTACAGATACATAGCATATTGTGGCTGGAAAATTCTTCAAAGATTAGCTTATCCAGCACTCATTGTACAGATAGGGAGACCAAGGTAAGGAAAAAGAATTCAAGAGAATCTGCGAGAATGGAAGAAAAAGTATCCAATGTACTCAGCCCTATTATGAAGCTAATATATAGGTTTCATATGAAGGCTATAACTCAACTATAGCACAAGAATATGGGGAAAGGGGCAAAGGAAGGGAGGGAAAGGGCAAGGCTGGGGTGGAGGGAGGGTAATTGGTGGGGCCACACCTAAGGTGCATCTTAGAAGGGGACAGGTGAAACTTAACTAAATGCAGAATACAAATGTCTTCATACAATAACTAAGAAAATGCCATGAAGTCTATGTTAATCAGTTTGATGAAAATAGTTCAGATTGTATATGAAACCAGCACACTGTACCCTTTGATTACACTGATGTACACAGCTATGATTTAATAATAATAAAAAAAAGAGAGAGAGAGAATCTGTAGATACAGTGGTTCGCGACCCAGAGAGTGCGAAGGAGCTAACACCTAAGAAATCAGATGTGAGTGGTGCTGGAATTCCCTCATGGAATACTGCTGAATATCTTCCAGCTTTTTTCCAAGCTGAGATAAAAATTAGGCTCTTCTGTCTAAACATACAACTCTCAGGCACAGAGACATCACAGAGAAAGATATAGCTCAACAGTGTATTAGATGATTGGACCAAACTGACCTGTTATCAGAACTAGCTTCTGTATATTTAAAATACATGTATGGATAACTGAAAGTTTATCTACTGCCTTTATTTTATTTTATTTTGTTTTATTTTTTATTTATTTATTTTTTTTTTTGAGACAGAGCCTCAAGCTGTTGCCCTGGGTAGAGTGTCGTGGCATTACAGCTCACAGCAACCTCCAATTCCTGGGCTCAAGCGAGTCTCCTGCCTCTGCCTCCCAAGTAGCTGGGACTACAGGCGCCC
>CAUYON010041954.1:0-19267 GCA_963573935.1 Arctocebus calabarensis | reverse complement strand
AAAATGGCCAGGCGTTGTGGGCGCCTGTAATCCCAGCTGCTTGGGAGGTGGAGGCAAAAGACTCGCTTGAGCCCAGGAACTAGAGGTTACTGTGAGCTGTGACGCTACGGCACTCTATCCAGGGTGACAGCTTGAGGCTCTGTCTCCAAAAAAAAAAAGAAAAGAAAAAATCACTGCCCTAGAGTCTAGAACTGGGCCTAGTACACAGAAGGCACTCAGTGCTTATGGAATGAAAGAACTAACAGGGAGGCCAGGTGAGGTGACTCATACCTGTAATCCTAGCACTTTGGGAGGCTGAGGCAGGTGGATTGCCTGAGTTCACAGGTTTGAGACCAGCCTTAGCCAGAGTGGACCTTGTCTCTAAAAATAGGTATTGTGGTGGGTAACTGTAGTCCCAGCTACTCGGGTGGCTAAGACAAGAGAATCGCTTGAGCCCAAGAGTTTGAATTGCTGTGAGCTATGATGCTACAGCAGTCTACCCAGGGCGACATAGTGAGACTGTCTCAAAAAAAGATGGGGGGGGGCGTGCCTGTGGCTCAGCGAGTAGGGCGCCAGCCCCCTATACCGAGAGTGGTGGGTTCGAACCTGGCCCCGACCAACTGCATCAAAAAATAGCTGGGCGTTGTGGTGGGCACCTGTAGTCCCTAGCTACTCAGGAGGCTGAGGCAAGAGAATCGCCTAAGCCCAAGAGCTGGAGGTTGCTGTGAGCTGTGACTCCACAGCACTCTACCAAGGGCGATAAAATGAGACTCTGTCTCTACAAAAAAAAGAAAAAAGAACTGACAGGGAGTCTGACTCAGTAAAAAGAGTCTACCTGAAGGGGGCCATACAGCAGTGGTAGGCTCAGGACCCAGACCTTCCTGGTCTCAGCCTATCTGCTACCCCGCCTGCCTGTCTTTCTCCTGTGTTCTGCTCTCACCAAATCCCATCTGCTCTTTTCCATGGTGTCCATCCTTTTCTGGCTGTGAAGGTTTGAGCCAGCCTTGGGTCTCGACTTGCTGCTCAATTGCTCACTGCTGCTCTGCCGGGGTGGTGGCCACCCACTGGACCTGCTCTCCGTGACACTGGCCTCAGGGTCCCGCTGTTTCTCCTTCCTGTCTGTGGCCTGGGGCTTCATATCGGATGTGGATATCCAAAGCGAGCGCTTCAGGGCCCTGGGCAGTGCCCGTTTCACACTGGGCACAGTGCTGGGCCTTGCCACCCTGCACACCTACCGTGGACGCCTCTCCTATCTTCCCGCCACTGGGGAGCCTGCCTCACCCACCTCCACCTATGGCTTGCCCCGAGCCAAGTCAGAGCTGACCCTGGCCCCAGACTCAATCCCACCTGTGGCCCACTCACCCCTGCATCGCTCAGTGTCTGACCTGCCCCTGCCTCTGCCTCAGCCTGCCCTAGCTTCCCCTGGCTCTCCTGAACCCCTGCCCATCCTGTCCCTCAATGGTGGGGGCCTAGAGCTGGCCAGGGACTGGGGTGGGGCTGGGGATGCTCCACTGTCCCCAGATCCACTGCTGTCCTCACCACCAGGTTCTCCCAAGGCAGCTCTACTCTCACCTATTAACAAAGATCCCCCAGAAATCCCCCCATCTTCTGGCCTCCCGCCTCCCAACCCTGACGCCCCAGTAGCAGTCTCTACCTGGGGCCCAACCGACCACTTGCTGCCTCCACTGGGCACCCCGCTGCCCCCAGACTGGGTGACTCTGGAAGGAGACTTTGTGCTCATGCTGGCCATATCGCCCAGCCACCTGGGCGCAGACCTAGTAGCGGCTCCCCACGCGCGTTTTGACGATGGCCTGGTGCATCTGTGTTGGGTGCGAAGTGGCATCTCACGGGCTACGTTACTGCGCCTTTTCCTGGCCATGGAGCGTGGTAGCCACTTCACCCTGGGCTGTCCGCAGCTGGGCTACGCTGCAGCCCGTGCCTTCCGCCTGGAGCCGCTCACTCCTCGCGGCGTGCTTACGGTGGACGGGGAGCAGGTCGAATATGGGCCGATGCAGGCGCAGATGCATCCTGGCCTCGGTACTCTGCTCACTGGGCCTCCTGGTTGTTCTGAGCGGGAGCCCTAAACAAACTTGGAGCCCGCCAGAGGCGGTGCCTACATTCCAAAAGGGCAGAGCCTGAGCTGGGGGATTAGGCCAGGCTGCTAAACTTGGCATAGTGGTTCCCTTGTGCAAGTGTTCTCGCCCTATCTCAGGATTGCGCCCGCCTTCAGGTTACTGGACGTGATGCTGGAGGGTAGTCTGAATTTCAGGGGTTGGTGTCATCAAGATTAGACGTAAATGGCCTCATCCCAAGAGTAGTGCCTGACCAAGAGGGTAGGGCCTGGCGTTTAAGCTTTGGCCGACCTTAGTGGGTGGAATTAATTCAGATCCTAGCAACCAGCTGGATGAAAGCCCGGGCGGCTGAGGGCGGAGCCTGTCTTACGCGTTGCCCTTTGACGGTGCCTGGAACGTACGAGCCTAGGGGTAGGCCTTAGTTAATTGGCCAGTCAGGGCCCGGGTCTCAGCCTGTCCACTCTGGTGCCTCCACTTAACGGGTCAATTAGCCCAGAAAGGGCAGGTTCCCTGGGGCCGGCGCTCGGATTTGCACTAATGTTCCTCCCTCCGCGAGTGGGGGGCTAGGAAATTCATATCCCCTGTTATGTCTCACGTATGTCCTCAATTCCCAATCTAAAAAGCAATTGAAAAGGTCTATGCAATAAAGACAGTCGCTTCATTCCTCCCAGACCTTCTACCCTTCCTCCACACGACGGCAGCTCCCGCCTTCCATGGAAACAGCCCAGATCTGCCCGCAGGCTGTAGCCAGTAAGACCTGCTGACCTTGAACTGGGGCCAGGGAGCTGCCGCCTCCACAACAACTGGCTCCGAGGTTCTCAAGATTTATTCAGGGTCGTTAACGTGTTAACGGAGGCGTGGGAGGATGAGATCCCCCAAGTGCCGGGGGCACACACAGATACCCTTTCCACCCCCACGAGGGAGGGGGGAGGCTCGCTTTTTCTTAAAAATATAAATGTATTTTATCTGCATCACGTCCCTGGGGCACAGGGCAGAGAGGAAACGGTATCAGGGCACTAGTCAGAGGTGGAGATCTCCACCAGATAGGGGTGGGGATCAGCCTCACAGGGCCCCGTGCTGGGCCTGGTAGCGGGACAGCACAGCGCGGTAGTGGGACAGCTCTTGGCGCACGGCTACCACCTCTTGCCGCAGCAGGGCGTTCTCCTTCTCCAGGAAGGCCGCCCGCACCGATATCTGATTCTCCTTGAGCCGCCGGGCATCGCGGGACCTCTTGGCTGCCTCATTGTTCTTATACCGCCGGCTCCAATACTTCTCGTCCTAGGGGTGGAGAAGTGGAAGGACACTGAGGTCCAAAGGGACCCAAGCCCCAGCAAGAGAGAAAGGGAACAGTAGTTTCTAACAGACCCTCAGGGCTGCTTCTTGCCCAGCAGCAGGGCCTAAAGGATAATGGGTCTCTGCTGGTATGAGTACCCAAGGTCTCACCTTACAGGGCCCTCAAAACAGCTAAGGCACAATATAAATCCTTCTCTGAGCAACGGGGCTTTTGTGTCTCCACTGTACAAAGCAGACTCAGGTCCTCTGCATTTGACAAAGGGCCTGCAATTAGCTCCTGGTTGCTAAGGATGCTTGTTTCCTGGTAACAAGGCTTTTGCAGTCTGAAAGCTTCTCCCAGTGAAAAGCACTGCCCTATGCAAAATTACCTTTCCAGATCCTGGTTGCTAAGGAAAGCTTAGGCCCTCTAAGTGATGGGGTTTGATGTCCCATAAAATTTTCCCAGAGCTTGGACCCTTTTGACCTGGTTACCAAGGTAACCTCATCCTTCCTCAGCAAACAAAAGTGAAGTCAAGTGGTCCTAATGACTATGGCCAGTCTCTGACCTGCTTGGTCTTGAACTGAAGCCAGAAAAGTGCCTCCTCCTTAACAGAACCTGGTTGAAAGAAGAGTTGTCTCTTAGCAAAGAGGACTGTCCCAAGACCTCACTAGAGGATTATACCTAGGTTCCTCTAATCCTGGAATTTGTTTATTCCTTAGTAACAAGGACCACCCAGCTCACAGTGACACTCCCTTATCCCACATTTAATTCAAGCCTAGTACCTCTTGTTTGGGCAAATCCAGTCCCTAGCAACAGGGCCCTATAGTAAAGGAAACTACTGGTCTAGATTTTGCTTACAGGCCAGTCCTAGCTGCATAAAGTTCTTATACAAGGGCACAGAAAGTCTTGCAAAAGAAGCTCAGAAATCTCTTGCTAGGGGAAACTCCAGCAATGGCAAAATCAGAATGCTACAAAGATGCAGTGATTGCCCAAAACATCTCACGTCAGAATGTGGCACTGACTGCTAATGGTGGGTGAATGAAGCCTTTTGCCAGTGAGAAGTCCAGGCCCAGGAAATAAGGCCCAGCAAGGCTGGCAAAGTCTGTATCCTAGGCAGATACAAACACTAGACAGATGGACCAAGTCTGAGATCAAAGGCCCAGACACAGCCAGGCTGGCTGCTAAGGAGAGATGGTCCACAGTCTGATATGGAGCCTAAGGCCTGCCCCATTTGGGGTTCTGGGTCCAATTGATAAGAGAAGCTCCAAGACTGTACAACCATAGTCAGGCTGGTTAAGTCTGCATCCCAAATGACCCTGGCTTCATAAATCTCAGGCCCAAACCCCTTCCCCCATGGCCAATAAAAACTAATCCTTGGCTGCAGGTCAGGAGAGGCTGAGAGCTAATCCTAGTGAGAAGCCCAGACCTGACTGTGAAAAAGGCGCATCCCTGTGGGTCTCTAGCCAAGCCTGGGTCCCACATCTGGTGGTGCTCACCTTCTGCTCCTCTGGCACTTGGATTTTCCTCGCCTTCTTCATGATTGGTTGGGGCTTAAGTTCCTCCTCTGAGAAGCGATGTCTCCGAGGGTCAAAGGTCTCATGGCCAGGAATGCTTGACAGGGCAAGATCTGCTGGATCGGGTTCAAAAGTCATCAGCACCTCCACCGTGTCTGGGTCCACAGGACTGGGTGTGTCCCGAGAGGTTAAGCCTTGAGGAAACAAAATATGTAAACTGGGTATTTGTTTTGGGAAAAGGGCTCCCAGAAGCTACCCTCTGCCCAGGTATCATATTTGCCCATGGATGGTCCTTGTAGAACCTAGCATAAAGCCTACGAGGGATTAACCTCCCCCCAAATGAAGGTTCCCTAAGTCATAAAGATGCTTAGACATCATGGATGCAACTCTACATTTAGAAACACGACAACTGAGGCCCGGTCATAACTGACTTTCTCTACACAACACATAAATCAGACCCGAGGCTGTTCAAAGACAAGAATCTACCGCATTGAAAGATCTTAAGTTAGACTCTAATAAGAATACTGGATCCGAAGGGTTAGGAAAGAGAAGCGGAAAGGGCTCAGAGGTTCCAGATTAGTTCCGAAGGAGGAGCCTGCGCCTTTAAGCGAGAGCTAGTAGGGGCCAGCTGAGGACACAGGTTCATGGCTGAGTCACGTGCCAACGCCTGCTTTCCTCGCCCCCTTCCGCCCTCCCCCTCCTCCCCACGGGCGCCCTCACGTTCCCCAGGCCCCGCCCCCTCGCGCGTGACGGCGCGTGCGCGAAGCACAGGGAAGGGAAGGGAGGACTCACGTGGCGCAGGAATGTGCAGATAGGAAGGGGTGGGCCCTGGTTCTGCCCTGAAGCCGCAAGAAGGGCAGGTGGGCCAGGAATCTCGGACCTTTTAGTTCATCCCTGGAAACCCCAAAGTGCTCCAAAGGGAAGACCTTTACTCTTGCTTCTTCCGGTGTCTTAACTCCAACCTCTCAACCTCCAAAGGATGCCGACCCTCTGCTCTCTGGCGAGCTTCGTTTCGGCTCCCAAACGCCTCGCCACGAGGGTGCTACGATTCTGAATCTCAGGCCCCTCCTCTCCCAGGAATGTAAGAATCGTGGCCCGCGCCCCAACTGCAGGACCTAGCATCAGGATCCTGGGACTTGGGGCTGCAGCACCTAACACTAGAGGACCCAGGAACGTGGGCTGCCCGTCCCCTACGTCCTGGGTAAACATTAGTCCGTGACCAATCGTCGACTTATCCCCTGTAAAGGGCCTAGGAATTCGGGTGCTATCCCACTCCCACCGATGCTGGCCCCAGATTCTAGAGCCCAGTCCACTCAGTAAATAACTCCCTTTTTTCTAGTTTGCAGTCCCAGCTCCACTAGTAGCCAGACCCTTGCCGGACCCTTTCTCTGTGTCCGCGTCCCACAGCAAAATCCGCACAATTTATATCACTGGGCAGACTTCCTCGAATTTGGGGGTCCAAATCTCTCCTCTATGAATCCAGGGCACCAAGTCCCTGATCCATTAGAGGACACAGACTCCAGCTGCCTCCCAAGACATCGGTCAAGGGGATTTGGAATTCTAACCAGCAGCCCACGTCCCACGGTCCCAGCACCTAGCATGGCACAGCCCCGCCCCCTTGGCACTAAGCCCCGCCCCTCAGGGTCCCGCTCCGCCCCCTTCGCCGCACCTGCGCGGTGGCCGCTGGCGGCCCCGAGGGCCGCCCGGGCGGGGGCGTGCCCAGGAGAAGAGCCGGGGGAAGCTGAGTCGCAGGAGCCTGGCCCTGGGGAAGGTGCGGGCGTACGCGCGGGCGAGGGCTCCGGCGACAGGCCACCGGGAGGGGGCGGGCTGGGCGGGAGCCCATGCTCCAGGAGGAAGGCGTCCAGGTCCATGTACTCCACGTCGCCGAACGGCAGCGTGCGCTCCCACAGCAGCGGCGCCAACAGGCCCGGGCCAGGCACAGTCCCCGGGCGCCCCCGTGGGGACCCGCCTCCCACCACTGCCCCAGCTGGGGCATCCGTCGGGCCTACGGTCTCCAGGCCGGGCCCCGGGACTGTAGCTGCCGGCAGAGCCGCCTTGCGCTCCTTTTCCTTCAGGAGACCTGCGGCCCGGGAAAGACGGGGTCGGGTAGAGGAGATAGAGACGGAGAAGAGACCCCGAGCCGGAGTCACGAGAGAAAAGGGCATAGAGACCCATATGGTGGAGATCCAGAGAAAGAGGAAACAGGGGCCAGGGGTCGGAGGGAAGAGACCCCAGAGAGAGAAAGAGACCCAGAGGGAAAGAACGGAAACGGGGGCGCCAGAGACAGGTGGACAGAAACTCAGAGAAGAGGATAGATTCAAAGATGGGGGTCCGAGGCCCGGGAAGGTATAGAAACACAGACAGCGACCCAGAGAAACAGTAACAGAAGTTCAGAAACAGGAGACAGGGTAGGTGGAGGGTTGGGTAGGTGAGAGAAAAAAATGACAGCTCTGTAATTCCCCTGTAATTACCACACCCCGCCCCCTGCGCACTGCAGCCCTTTCTACCCACCACCTAACTGTAAGGGGCTCTTCCTGGGGCACATTCCTCAACCCTAGACTCCACGTGACCCAAGAGGTCCCGCCCAAGCCCATGTCACCACCGTGTGAGCATCTGACACACCCCCTCCCTTCTCTCTGGACCCCAGGGGTCCACACGCTCTGACCAAAGGGAAGAAGGGGCCAGGGCCTAGACTCCCGTAGCCTCAGGGAGGAGGACGCTGGGAACTTGAGTTCCTGGGTCCTCAGGATGAACAAGCTTGCGAGCTGGCACTTTGGCATGAGAGGTGGCCCAACGCTTTCTGGATGCTCAGGAATCTAAGGGCCTAAACACCCCAGTAACTGAGTAACTAAAGGTTGGGAGGGTGAATCCCCCAAGCACTTGAATCTCTAAGAGCGTGGATGTCAGTATTGGGTAAAGTGAGGGCTAGAACTCACAGCTGGTTGGCTCTTTGGGCTTGCTGGTCCCCTGCAGAAGGCTTCGCAGCCCAAGCAGCGCTCCCCCGCCAGGAGGGGCCCCGGTCGGGCCGCCCAGCAGCAGGGGGGCCGGGGTCCTGTCGCTCACAGGCCGCGCCATCGCCGGGCACTTGCCCCCAGACTCACGGGCTCATGGAGAAGCGAAGGGCTGACCCGCCAGTCACCGGCGCACTCCAGTGATTTGGGCGAGTGTCTGCCCAGGGACGGGCGAGCGTAGCTTGCAAGCCTCCAGTATCCAGAACGCTGCAAATCCTAAGAGCGACGAGGATTTGCGGTTCCCGGTGCAGAATCGTGCAACTCACAAGGGTCCCAAGAGATCATGCAGTCTGGGCGAGGGGGTGACCAAATCAAGCGGCCGGCTCTTTGCAACCGAGGATGCAAGGGGACACAAGGCGCTTCCTCTACAAGGTGGGCGAGCCTGACTCTTGCAAAATCTGCAGCTCTCGGAAGGCGCTTTGCAATCTGCACCAAGAGGTGTGTGCGGAGGGGAGGAGGAGGGGGCAGGAGGAGCCTTGAGGCGTGGCCAAAGCAAACTTATTTCGCGGAAAAAAAAAATCCAAACCAAAACACCGGACGCCACAGCTCGCGCCCCTCCTCCCAACCCCCGCCCGTGCCCGCGCTGCCCCGCCCGTCTGGTGGGGCATGCAACCCAGCCGCGTGCCTCCCTCCGGCTGCAAGCAGGGGCCAATCGTGTCTTGACCCCTTGAGAAGATCAGCCAATGGAGCCCCTGGATCCGCCAAGGCCCGGGAGGGCTCTAGCGTCGCTCAGCGCGTGAAGTTGCTTTGCCTTTTGGAGGGAGGCGGGACACTGACCTACATAGGCCCAATGGGAGGCGGTGCTGGGGGCGGGACCGTGACCCAAATCGGCCCAATGAGGCAGGCGGGAGGGGGAAGCACATGGCTCTGCGCGTGCTGCCTGATAGCGGAGGGGATGGGGGGTAGGGATGATCCGGGCAGCTTAAAGGAGCCGCTGTTCAAATGATTGTTTTGGGAACAGGAAGCAAAAAATCATAGGTGGTGGAAACAGGAAGAGGGAGATTAGTTGCTAGAAGAAGACCGATATTCTTTAATACCCAAGTGTGTCCCCACCGCACCTAGAATCAGACCACTGAGAAACAGAAGTATCGTGTCCCTTTAATAGCTTGGTTTTGGGGGTGACTGCCCGCCTCTTGCAGGGAAGCTTGGGAGGGGAGGGCGCAATCGTCGATGGGGTCTCTCAGCGACCATGGGGGGCACCATCCACTGTAAGACAGAGGACACGAGTAAGGGGAGTTAGTACAGAATGGACCATGTAAAAAGCGTGCAGGGGCATGGGCTGGCTGCAATAGGGTGCTTGTTAAGGAGATTCCCGAATGTACCAGGTTGGGAAGCTGGAGGAAATAGATCCCGGACCAGCATGGACTGAACCATCCAGAGGCAACGGAGGGTGGAATGGGGTTGCTGGACTATACCATCTTGAGAAGCCAGTTGGCTCATTGGGCTGAACCACAGAGAGGCAATAGGGGAGGGAAACGGATTGTAGATTCTCAGTAAGGGGGGGGGGGGTCGCCTGTGGTCAGTCCGTGGAATAGCATAGGGACCACAAGGAAACAGGGAGGGTATCCAGACTGTACCATTTTTAAGGACAGACTAGTAGGTAATTGTCTAGGAAGCTAGGATGTTCCGGTTATATACCAAGTTACAAAGCAGTGAAGAGGAAAGACAAATCATGGACCCGCAAAGGTCTATGGCATGGATGTGGACTGTACCACGTTTAGAAGTAAGGAGGAGGGAGAAGAAGGGAGCGAGAGCTCTGCAGACAATACAGAAAGCGGGTTGGGTCTGTATTATATTGAGACACCATGGGGACGTACAGAAGAAGGTTAGACCAAGACGTGGAGGGTGTGGAGAATGGACCATACCATGCAGGCGGTAGTTAGGGCCTCGGCAGCGCCTTTCGGGGTGCCGGGGGTCCCTGTTGCCCCTCAGTGCCCTGTGGGCCAAGGGCTGCAGGGGCCGACCGTTGCCGCTGAGGCTCTGGAAGATCTGGGACGGAGGATTCTGGCTCAGAAGTCTTAGGGAGTGCATCTGTAGGGGGAAAGAGGGTGGGAAACTCGGAGTGAATAATGAATGGTCCTGGTGACATCACGCAGATAATCCCGCCTTTGGGAGCAAGTGGGCGGGGCCTGTTTCAGCCAAACCCCACTGCAAGGGTTGTCTGTCCCTCTTGCCTCCCAGTTCCTAGTCAATGAGAAGAGGGTAGGCGAGGCAGAGAGTGAATGAAATACTCAGGCCTGGAAAGAGGGGAGTGTGGACAGGTGGTCACCTGGAGGGAGGTGATATTAAGGGGCCGGTCGATGAGGATCCAAGTGACAGTCTCCGAGCACGGCGGAGTGCTGAGAGAACCTTGATAGGTGATGAAGCCGAAAGATTCGGGGAATAGGAGCTCCAGGCTCAGGTCTTGAAGAAAGTAGGCATCATCTGTGGGATTATCAGGCCAGAGTGAAGAGGGGTGTCCCTCTTGAAGTCCCTTCATGTGTTCCCCTCCCCCAGCACACTAGGAACTTACTCTTGTAGGAGATCCGAGTGATAGTGTCACGGTTAAGGAGACGACTGAGGAATGGGTTTGAGCTACCGGCCACCTGTGTGAAGGTACGAGGTGAGGAGGCAACAGCCTTCAATCCTCTCCTCCCCCAGGACCCAGGAGTCTGGCCCTCCCAGCCTCCCAGCTCCTCTCTTCCTTCAGATCCTGAATCTCAGGCCCTGGCTTCCTCTCTCCCTCAGAATCTTGCCACTGCTCACATTGACAAAGAGGCTGAGAATGGCCAGGCCATTGGGGCCCCGGGAGGCGGCACTGAGATTCCCATAGAGTTCCTGGTTGAAGTGAATGAGCTGTACCTGGGGAGAAGCACAGAGAGTGGGAGTCCTCCAGCAGAAGGGGAGGAGAGAATGACTAGTTTTAGGGGCCAAGGCAGGTTGAAGATTAGTTCTTAGGGTGAAAGGCCAGTTCTGTGGGGGAAAATGGGGTGAGGCATCAAGAAGAGAGTGAGGTAGGAGGAATTGGGGTGACTCAGGGTAGAGGCCACCACCTCAGCAGAGAAGCCCTGGTGGTTGATCTGGTGTTCAGAGCCAGCACCATCTCGAGCTCCAAACAGCAGCCGCAGTTCACTGAGTCGGTGGCTATAAAGGAGGGGACCGCCCGATACATTGACCACAGGCCGGGGTGCAGGCTGGAAGGAGACGTGGCGGCCAGTGTTGTACAGGGTTCCCCGAAGCTGTGGAAGAGGCATGAGCTGTCAAGGGGACACAGAGTGAAGATCTTTCCCTTCCATTTCCTACTCCTACATTTTTGAGTCCCAACAGTCATTTACTCATTTAGCACAGTTCAAGCACCAACCATTTTCCAGGCTCTGTGCTGGTCCATTACATGTGCCCAAGATTGGGGAATCCATTTAATTAACAAATACTGACTGAGCTGCTACTATGTTCCATAGATGGCAAAAATAAAGCAATAAACATGTAGACAAAAATCCTGGAACTCGAAGCTTATGTTCTTATGGGGGAGAGATACACAATAAATAGGGAATCACATAAGAAACTGCTTAATTGGGCGGTGCCTGTGGCTCAGTGGGTAGGGCACCGGCCTCATATACGAAGGGGGGCAAGTTCAAACCCGGCCTGGCCAAACTGCAACAAAAAATAGCCGGTATTGTGGCGGGCACCTGCTGAGACAAGAGAATCGCCTAAGCCCAGGAGTTGGAGGTTGCTGTGATACCAAGGCACTCTATCCCCAAGGCACTGAGGGCAATAAAGCGAGACCTTATCTCTGCAAAAAAAAAACCCCAAAACAACAACAAAAACCCTGCCTAATTAATTACATCCTGCATTCATGCTGGGAGGAACTGGGAGCTCTGAGAAAGTGTAATAAGGAACTCAGTTTAGATGGGGGTGGTCAAGAAAAGCTTCTCTAAGGAGATGACATTTGAATGGAGACTTGGAAGGATAAGCAGGGGTTAGTTGCAAAAGAACTGGGAGAACGGTATTCCAGGAAGAGAAAAAGCAAATGCAAAAGCAAGTACAAAAAGCAGAGTCCAGTGAAGAAAGGAGAGTATGTATGGGGGTAATGGGCATCAGATGGTGCAGGGTCTTGTTTTGAATTTTTATTTAAATAAGCAATAAATAAATACCACATTTGACAGAGTGTCAAATACATAGTAAGAGCTATTATTACTTAATCTAATAGAAGTATTTGGAGCAGGAGAGTGAAATGCTCTGGTGTGCATTTTAAACATCTCTATAGCTGTGGGGTGGAGAACTGATTGCAGGAAGCAGAGAAGCAGATTAGCCACCAGTCCAGGTGGGAGATGATGGTGGCATGGATGAGAGTGGGGACAGTGGAAAGGGTGAGAAGTGAAAGGATCTGAATAACATTCAGTAGTAAGGAAATGGCAGTGAGGAAGGGGATGGGACTGGGAATGGCTTTGAGGTTTTTGGCTGAAGGGTACTGCCAGCGGTTTAAGAAATAATATTGCAAAGTAAGTCCCAGGATGGATGCTGCTGGGACCACTGCTGGGTTTAAATCCCAGCACTGGCACTCTAGCTACCTGATCCAGCAACTGACTTAACTTCTCTGTGCCTTGGTTTCTGCATCCACAAAATAAGGATAATAATAGTACCTATTCTGTGGAGTTGTTAGGAGGATTAGAGGGCTTATCAGGTTTTTAAAACTGCCTGGGAGATGGGAATACTAGGTAGCCATGTTTGGGAAGAAAAGAACAGGTGATCCATTTTAGAATGTAAGGAGCCTTCTCTCTACCCAATAGGTATCCCCCTCCTTTCTCGTGGCTGACCTCCCACCCCAGCACTCCATGCCCTGACCCCACTAGTATCCACCCCCAGTGGACTTAGCAACTCCTCCCTTCAGGCCCCTTACCTTCTCTCCTCCAGTGCTGAGTCTTAACGGGGGCAGAAAAGGGTCATAAAGGACCCGTTTCAGCTCCACATCCACAGGGCTCTGGCGCTTCCCCACGGCACACAGACTCCAGGCTGCATTCACCAGGCCCCAGAAGGGAGGCCCTGGGGGCAGGGGTGAGTCAGAAATAGGGACTTGATCCCAATGCTGGGATCTGTTAAGTTGGGCTGTGGTCTGGACTCCCAGATCCCAGGGGAGTAGGGTCTGGGGACCTGGATTTCAAGGTCTAAGAGGTTAGGGGGCTGGGATCTAGAATCCTGAGTCCTAGAATAATCTTAGACTAGTTTTCCTAAGACCTCCTACATCTCCAAACCTCTTTGATTCAACCACACATCTTAAGTCATTGTGCAAAGAACTACAACTCCCAGCAGGCCTCAGGGCTGCCACACTACCCATCTACTGCCTGCCAGCCCCAGCACCCCATGGGATTTGTAGTTCTTTTAGTCTCCCTTGTCCCACAGTTGGATAATGAATGTATTGGGGGGAGGAGTTGCAAGGGAGGGCTGGACGAGGTGGGGGACCGGGCCACCAAGGCTCTGGTTCCCAGCAGGAGCCAGGACCTGCCTCTCCCTGCACATACACACACACATAATCTCCACCCCCACACTTTCTTTCCTTCCACTCACTCCCACTCACTACTTGAAATGCGCATGTATAATGTCCCATGGTGAACCCCTGGGGTTGAGAGGCTATCCCGACTTCTGAGGGGGGGGTGGGACTTTTGGTCCTGGGAGGAGGAGGGTGCTGGGGACCCAGACTCCTGAGTCTGAAGGGGGTTCCTGGGGGTCGGACTGCTGGGTCTCCGCCTTGGCTGCACCTGGCACGAAGTTTCCCTGGAGATTATCCTTGTAGCTCCACCAGTCCTCCGGGTCAGGTGCTGGTCCGATGTGAGCTGGGAAGACAGCGACCTGAATCCTTCTCTTTCGCACCCCACCCTCACCCCCTCCCTCAGGGGCTCCTTCCCGCAAACCCAGGTCTTACCTGCCGCCCCCAGTGCGGCCCAGAGTACCAGTGCTCGAGGGGCGGTCAGACCAGCTGCAGCCCCCATCCCTAAGAGGCCTCCGAGGGACCCCTTCCCAAAGCCCTGTGCCCCTCCCTTCCTCAGGTTTTCTGTCCCCTCTTCCTGGGACCTTGTCCCTCCAGGACTTCTAGCCTTCCTCTCCTTCCCGCAGGGAGTCCTAGTTCTCCAAATGCCAAGGCAGCGGGGACTGAGACCCCCTCCAAGCCCACTCCTCTCTGCTCTCCCTTCTCTCCGAGCCTTTCCCTTTTCCTCGCCTCCTTTCCCGGAACCCTCCAGCCTCCCTCTACCTCCTGATCTTCCTACTCCTTGCCTTCTGCTTCCCCTAAGGCTACCTCTTGGTTTCTAACCCACACTCCCCTCTTCGTTCTCTTTTCACTAAGCTCTCCCAAGCCACCTAACTCCAGGTCTCCATCCCGCACCTCTCACCTCCTCCTCCTCCTCCTCCCTCTCACCCTTCCCAGCTCTTGCCTCTTGGTTCTCCCCTCTCTCCTTCTTCACCTCCTCCCGCCCTCCCACTCTGTCGGTCTCCAGCTTCGCGCTCTCTCCACCTCCTCCTTTCCTGCCTCCTCTCTGTTTCTCTGTCTCTCCCTTCTCTCTGGTCCCTTCCTCCCTCTTCCTCCCTCCTCTTCTCTCCCTAGGTGTTTTTTTAATTTTGTTGTGTTGTTGGGGGCAAGGGGGAAGGGGATCTCGCAGCAGCGCAAACTCCTCGGCCTGGTGGTGGGGGTTCACTAGGGGCAGGATGGCGAGGACGGCGGACGGCTGGTCCCCAGCTTCTAGCCACACTGGGGCCGCGCTGGGGGGCAGGGGGGCCGGACACCTGGGGCCGGGAAGTGGGTGTTCCCGGCCTCCGCAGAAGGGAAGGGGGGGCACTTAAGGTGGAGCCAGGAGAGTCTTCGGCAGTCTCTGTGTTTAGGGAAGCCGGCCTCGGAGGATCTGGCCTCCCGCCGCTCGCGGGGACCCAGGTTGGAGCCGCCACAGCGCCTGCAGCCCCAGCCCAGAACCCCACTCTGTCCTCCGCCAAGTGCTGCCTTAACTGGGCGGGGAGAGGGGAGGGAATCCCCGGGGAGACTGGGGTGCAGTGCGGGCCGATGACCGGGAGGGGGAGGCAGAGACCTGGCGAGGGAGAGAGAGAGGCTGGGAGGGGGACCCGGGACGAGACGAGACGAGAGCCAGAGGTGAGGATCGACATCTGCGGAGGCTGGGGAAGGGAAGGGAAGGCCTGAGATAGATGAGAGAGATATGGCGGAGGGACACAGCAGGTTAGAGATGGGAGAGCAAGATGACAGACAGAAGGGTGGGGAAGAAAGAGAGAGAATGAATGAATGATACAGGTAAAGATAGAGAAAGAGATACAGAGACACACAGCCGGACAGATACAGAGACACGTACTTAGAGAATCAGAGAGCGGGAGCAGAGAGAGACCTATCAGTCGAAAGGGGAGGTGGGGGTGAGAAAGACATCCAAAGACAGAGAGAGACATAGAAACACGCATACAGCAACATAGAGAGAAATAGAGAGATATAAACACACACAGAGTGAGAGACAGGGACCCATCTATAAATAGAGACACTCATGCAGAGAAAGAGAGTTCAACAGAAAGGAACAGATGGACAGAGATAGAGATCGCGAGAAAGAGAAAGAGGCCCAGAAACAGACCAACCGACATAAGGGAGAGACCAGAAAGGAATCAGAAAGAGAGGCATTCAGAGAAAGGGAGTTAGAATGGGCATTCAAAGGCTAGAGATGGAAAAAGACAAGAGATGTCCAGAGAGAGTCAAAAATGGAGAGACACAGAGCACACAGAAAGAAAAGTATGTATTAGTTATCTGTTGCATAACGAATTACTCTAAAACTTAGTGGCTTAAAGCAAAAATAGTGTATTGTCCCAAGTGTCCAAGGGTTAGGAATTCAGGAGTGACCTAAATGAGTGGCTCTGATCTCAGGAGAGTACAGTGAAACTGTTGGGCCAGAGCTGTAATCATCTGAAGCCTTCTAAGACCTTATCTCCAGAAGTCACACTTTTTTTTTTTATGTCATTCATTAGAAATGAGCCCCAAATCTAACACATTCTCAGAATGAAAGGCATTAGGCTCCCTCCCTTGAAGGGAGGAGTATCAGAGAATTTGGGGACTTAGTTTATTTTATTATTATTATTTTTTTTTTGAGACAGAGCCTCAAGCTGTCGCCCTGGGTAGAGTGCTGTGGCATCACAGCTCACAGCAACCTCCAATTCCTGGGCTCAAGCGAGTCTCTTGCCTCCACCTCCCAAGTAGCTGGGACTACAGGCGCCCGCCACAACACCTGGCCATTTTTTGGTTGCAGCCGTCATTGTTGTTTGGCGGGCCCAGGGGCTGGATTAGAACCCGCCAACTCAGGTGTACGTGGCTGGCGCCTTAGCTCGCTGAGCCACAGGCGCCGAGCCTTTTTTTTTTTCTTTTTAATTTGAAAACTTCTACTTCAGGTACCAAAAAATGATTTCTTTTTTTTTTCTTTTTCCTGGCCAGGGCTGAGTTTGAACCCGCCACCTCCGGCATATGGGGCCAGCGCCCTACCCCTTTGAGCCACAGGCGCTGCCCCAAAAATGGTTTCTTTTAAAAGCCAGGGGATACATATTATTTGAAAGCCATTCTGTTTTATGTGTTCGAGACTGCTTCCAAATGCCTGTGTCTGAATGAGAAATGCGTTTTCTTTCTGGAGATCTCTTTTCTAAACCTGGTGATCCCACATACATCTCATTTAAGACAAGATGACACGATTTTTCCTTTAGGCCGAGAGAGCTGAAAATGGGGACGACTAAATCAACATGGGACGGGTAGACAGCCACTGTGGGGGTAGCAATGGATATGTGCGCTTTTTTAAAAAGGGCCCTAGATCTTGACACATGCCCTTCCTTAAGAATTATTGCTAGGAAGGCTTCAGGATTCCAACTACAGAAGATGTGGGACTAGCAGCTGACTGTTTAACCCACTAGTAGCTCAGTGAACAGTAGGTTATGTTCTGTAAACTGTCATTTGTCTCCCATTTCCTTAAATCTATCTCCTGCTTCCATGACCCTTGATATATATCTTCTTCTCTGTGTACCTCTTCTAGTCCCTTACAACCCTCCTGCCTGATTTCTGCTTTTTACTCTACCCGTATAATTCTTCTTTACCCCACCCCACTTCTTTAACTGCGCATGACATGAAACCGAAGGGTTTTTTTATTTGTTGTACTTGTTGAGAGTTCCTTGTTCTTAATTTAAAAAGCAGGTGAATTGAATGCTTTATGGTTTTCCAAGGAAGCACCTAAATTAAGTTGCTTTTTGTACATGGCCCTTGATTAGTTTTTTTCTTTGTAGGTCAGTGGCCTTCAATAGAAAAAAGGTCCCCTGGCCCTGTCCTAGGAGGCTTGGATGGGATTCAATGAAGCATGCTTTTAAAGCTTAACTCTATGGCATTAAAAAAAAAAAAAAAAATCACTCGAAAGAGCCAAACTTTTTTCAATCACACCAGCTCTATGTAATTTCTCTTTAGTCTTAATATCAATGCCTTAGTTTTCAAAGCTGAACAAAGACAATCACAGTAATTACTCTCAATGCTGTGTGTATTGGTTCTTGGTTTGTTTTTTTTTTTTAAGGACTTCAAATCAATGGTTAAAGAAGTAGGCATTGAATATGAGGAATTTATCCCATCATTTAACTATGCTCTGGGGTGAACAATCTGTGGAACTGTGCTTTCTTGCTTTATCTCATTTACTCCTCTCACCAAACGCTGCCTCTGATGTCCACGTAGGGTATAGCTAACGTCTGTTTATTTCCAGTTGCTCAAAACAGCTTCCCATAGAAAATGTTATAAAATGGTAGGTTCTCGAATCAGCCCTCAGCTTATTGACTACTCACTTAACTATTTTCAACTATATCTAACAACTACTTACTACATCTGTCTCAGAAAATTCATTTCGAAATCCAACTAAATGCCCCCAAATATGTCTCTCTGATTCTCATACTTTTTTCCAGGGTAGGGTGGTGATAAGAGGAATATTTGCGGTTACCACTAAGATGTTAGCTTTCTTTCTGTACCTGCAGGAGACAAAGTAAATCTCTAGTGATTCCTCCCTCAGAGTCCTAAATGGAGGAACAACAGCTGGAGATCACTGTCACACTCCGGCAGGCAACTTCGTTTACCTGCATCAGTGTGAGTTTGAAGGCAGACACCTGAACTGATTTTTACCAATAAAGCAACCAAATAACCCTTGTAAACAAAAGAGACACAAACTGCATTCTAAGGGTAAGGACTACAGCGAAGCATATTTCTAGCCTAAGGGTAGGGTGGAACATACTAAGTAAAAGGGTGGTGCCTGTGACTCAAAGGAGTAGTGCACCCGCCCCATATACCCGAGGTGGTGGGTTCAAACCCAGCCCTGGCTAAAAAAAAAAAAAAAAAAAAAAAAAGGAAAAGAAAAGAAAATACTAAGTAAACTGCAAATCTAAGAGACTTTGATTTTGCATTGGCTTTATTGAAGAAATCTCACTTGGGTCATGAAGAAAACTTAGCTCTTTAGAAAGGGTTTTTAAGGAATGAATTTAAAAGGCTCCAAACACGAGTTGGATCTTTCATTCTACAGGGCTAGTGGTAGTCTAGGGGGAGGGGTCTGATCGGGGAGTCAGGAATATGGGTTTGAAACCCAGCTCTACATGATTCACGGAGGCTCTTGGGAAAGTCACTTACCCTCTGGAACCTAAAAAGCCCTTTGTAAACAAGGAAGCATTTAGAAAATATAAAATAGTGCAATTACAACACAAAGAAACGAGTGACATCTATCACACTCTGAGATCAGCTACTAAAGTTTTGAATGAAGAGACATTTCTGAGCACTCATACCAGGTGAGGGAGAAGGGCCTTCTCTCAGCACCTTCTCTCTCTAAAGATTTGGAAATAGAGCATTCCAAGTAGGAACTGAATGGCATGCATATGTGGATCATGAACTGATGGCAGCCAAGCCATCAATCAGGACATTTAAAGGGCCATCAAAAAAAAAGTAAAGCTGTGGGAGCTTAAGGAGATGTGATGATGGAAATATGAAATGGTGGCCTGGATAGGATCCTAGAAGAGAATAAAGATATTAGGGAAAAAACTAAGGAGATCATACAAATACTTCCATGCCAATGTTCAAAGCAGCATTATTCACAATGGCCAAATATCTATCAACAGATGAATGGACAACCAAAATCTGATATACTGAGCCTATATAACAGAATATTACTTGGCAATTAGAAGGAATCAACTTCTGCTATACGTTATAAGATGGCCAATTTTTTTTTTTTTTTTGAGACAGGGCCTCAAGCTTTCACCCTAGATAGAATACTGTGGCATCACAGCTCACAGCAACCTCCAATTCCTGGGCTCAAGCAAGTCTCCTGCCTCTGCCTCCCAAGTAGCTGGGACTACAGGCGCCCGCCACAAACCCCAGCCATTTTTTTTTTTTTTTTTGGTTGCAGCCGTCAT
>CAUYON010041952.1:0-22652 GCA_963573935.1 Arctocebus calabarensis | reverse complement strand
AGGGCAGCTCTGGCCACTTGCCCCTGACCACACACCTGCCATGTGGACGTGGCCTTTGATTAAACGCTCCTTCCTGGCTCTCTGCCCACACTGTGTGCTCCACTCCGCTTTGTTAAATTCCCTTGGGCAAAAAGTGGAAGCAGGAAAAAAGGGACAGCAAAAGATAACAGGCTGAAGGCTGGTGAGAGGATGACACAGCTAAGGAGGGAGAATCAAGGAGGGCAACAGGAATGAGAGAGGAGAAAGTTGGGAAGGGCGTGGGAGGAGGGGGCAGGTCTGGAGGTGAAACAAGGGCGAGATTGTCCAGGACCCCAGTCACTGAATCAGACTCACGGGCCTGAGAGAGCTTTTAGCCTGCACGCCTGTCCCGGGCTGGTCTTTAAGTGTGTATTTTTCTGTTAATAAATTCTGGGTGTCAGACTTCAGTCTCAGGCCAGCATGAGAATAAATTTCAAATCCAATATAAAGTGCCATTTATTTCTTTCTCTTAGAACTGAAGTGAGGGTGCTCAGCGATATGTCCCCTTCCCCACCTTTTAAGCCCTTGGAAATCTAGTTGCGACCACAATTAGCTGTGAGCATGCAGCTTCACTTTCAATGCCATCTGCCGGGAGATTCACCCGTGGTCTCCCTGCATCTAAGGGAGCTCTGAGAACACACAGAAACTCTTTGTGTTCATTTGATTTTCCTGGTCAGGTTTCCAATGCAGCTACTCCAGCTGTTTAATTATCTTGGCACCGAGCAGGTAGAGTCTGTCAAACACTTCACTCCGTCTTCCTTCTCTGCAAGAAGAAGCCAATTTACTGAGGCTTTCCACATCCACCTACAGGGGAGCTTTTCCCCTTTGAAGTGTGGATGTTTCTGGCAGGACCCACACTACTTACAGGCTGCTGATGTGCCTCTTGGCCGCCTGAACGGGTGGCGCTGAGCTCTGCGGCTCCCCCGGGTGCTCTCCGAGCTTGGCGCCGAGTGCTGGCGCCCCGGCAGCACACGGCTCTGACACACATCTCCTCCTTCCCTCTGGTTACAGGATTGGCTGGCTAAGATCATTCCAAAGGCAGAACACAGCTGCCCAAATGCAACAAAATGCTTATGTCACCCGGCGATCCCCTTGTGGGGTTCAAACAACAGCGACTTAGACTCTTAAGACTCTTAAGGGTCACAAACCCAGATGCCCACAGAGGCCGGACAGGCCTGGAAAATAATAGCAGGATGGCAGGGCATAAAATAACACGGGAATTCAGCGATTCTGGTTAAGTGGTGGACACACGTCTCCTTTGGCTGCTGAGTTCCAGATCACGGCCACTGTGTGGGAAGCCTGATACAGTTAAGCCAAATCTGCTATTTTTGTGTTCTAAAAGAAAAGCCAGAAATCTGGATTTTTAGGTAAAATCTCCAAAATTTAATCTCAGTAGTTAGTTAAATTAAAACAAGACAGCATGCAGCCACACAAGCCACATTCCTGTGCCAGGTCCTGGCCTTGGCCTTGGTTTCGCAACTTCCGACACAGAGCAATTCTAAGCTTATAGGACAACATTAATGCCTCCTTTAATTGTCACAAGTGTGACAGAAAAAGGACAAAATTCAGATCATGATAATGTTTGGGGTCTCAGGAATGAGGCTGCAATGTGCATGGTATGTGTCCATCGGTTAAAATCATCGAAGGTGACATGTTTAGTGAGTCACGGCATTTCCTGGCTCTTCAGTGAATTTACTCATATCTTGGATGCCGATGACCTGACTTATTCCAAAACTTCTCGGATGAGTTTTCTCAGCATTGGAAGTACGAGAACCATTTCTCCTCCTCACCATTCCCCCCTGGGGCTCAGCCTATCTCTGGAAGATGACCTGAAAGCCAGTCTTACTGGAATTGTTTTTCAGTATGAACACTGTTCCTGCTGACTCAAGAAATCGGAAAAAAGCCCTTCTGCTCCCAGTGCCGGCACAAAACTTGTTAGCCCTCATTGCTAACACAGCCCTTAAGGGTAATCTGCAGTTCCAATTAACTTTTTATATCTCTCCTCTTCGGAAACATGTTAGAGAAATATAAGAATCAGAGATCTGAAGTTTACAAGCCTTAGACATTAGTCCTGCCTCCTGTCTAGGGGTCAAATTCCCCCAAATCCATGCCTACCCAGATTCCCGATCTGCCAGAGCAGCCGGTGTGACCGCCTGGAACCACTACCCCAGAAGAGTCTCCGTGCTCTACTGCGGGAAGAACTCACCCATTGGTTCAACAAAATTGTACCGAATGCCAACAATATGACTCGCGCTAGCTGCTTGCATACGAAGTTAAATAAGCTAGAACACCACCCACCCTTTCTCAACAGCTCAAAGAAATAATTTTTAAATTAATATCAAACTTCCAAAAGGGAACTTTGAATGAGTAAGTGCACTCAGGGAAGGAAAAAAGGAAAGCTTTCAAAAGAAAGGAAAGGTTTGATGGTTACAAACACTCACATGTGACACTTCCTTCATGACCACTCTAATGTGCTTTCCTAACCTGGGAGAGAAAGAAGGTTGCTAAGTTCGTGGCCCACTTAAAGAAAAGGAGCAGGTGTTCTCACCACACCGTCCAGCTTCGAGCACACCAGGCCACGGCCCATGGGCACAACCTGTTGTCACTCACCAAACCTTTCCCTTCATTGATACCTGGACCCCTTCTCCTCTTATGCTGTCCCTTAAGCCTAAATTAGGAAAAAGATAACCTATCAAAACCATTCCCATTCTTTCCCCCACCCCCCTAGTTGCCCAATTAAAAGGAATTCTAGGAAAAATATTTAGACTATGTGGTAGTAATGTAGGTTTGCATGACAGCTAACAGCTGAGAAAACGTGGTTCAGTGCAAATCTGGTGTTAAATTCTGTGGAAAGCTTTGTCTCTCCAGCTGGGCATAAGTGAAGATTTCCTCTGCTACCAGGATTGGGATCGTTTTTATTTTTTCTGTGCACTGTTGGTCTGTACAGTGTGGCTCTGCTGCTCCCCCCCATAGAATTCCCACAGCATCAGCAACCACCACCTGTCCCGCCCAAGCTTGCCTCTAATTCTTACAATAGTCCCGAAACATATATGTCAACATCCCTATTTTGCAGATGAGAAAACTAAAATTTGAAAAGGTCGGGTGACTAGTCCATGGCCACTAGAGCTACATGAGTAGCTGAGTCTGAGTCCACCTTCATCTGCCGCTAAAGTCTGCGTCACCTTTTCTGTACCAGCCTCAAGTTAAGCACGATTATAGACTCTGTACCCGAACATGGTTAAACAAGCTCCCTGATCCATATCCAGCAGCCAAGAGGTATGACTTTCATTCTACAGAAGGTTAAGAGTAACTCAGCGTTACACAGGGAGCAGGGAGGTGGACCCTAACTTAGGTGAGGACACCAGCACTGTAATAATACAGAGTGAACTCTGCAATGAAATGTTTAAATTTGGACTTTGCTGGGATTTTAGGTAAAATAAACATACCCAGGAAACATCCACAAGTAATCACTGGTGAGCTCTTCTGGGGTATAATTCAAAGAGATAAACCCACAAAGTAGCTAGGAGTTAGCACAGGTCTCAGCGTACACCGCGGTGTAATACTCAGCCTGGGGGTACCGAGTCCAGCATCTCGGCTGCTGGGAAGGGTCACTTGGGAATCCTGGGTGAGATGGCCACCTCTGTCACTAAGTTCCTACGTGACCTCGACCATGCTACTGACCTTCTCTAGGGCTCCAGTGACCTCGTCCTTAAATCTAAATGTGATAAAATCTCACAGAGTCTACCACTGTTGTTTGAAGGATGAAGAAATGTCTGACAAAAGGAATGTGTCTTAGAAAATTTGAATTTTCTGTTCAAACATAAGAGAGCTAATAACAGTAGTAACAACTACAAAAATAATATATTGCTATAGCTAAATCTGAGAGAATTTATATTACATCAGGCACTGTTTTATTTTATATGAATTAGCTCATTTAATTCTTCTGCTAATCCTATTAGGTAAATTCTATTGTTATTATCTCAATTTTATAGATGAGAACTGAGGCAAAAAGGGATTAAGGACTTGCTGGTGGTCACATGGCTGTTTAGGTGGAGCGAGGTTCTGAAGTCTAGCAGCCTGGATCCAGGCCAGGTTTTTATTTTATTTTTTTAAGTTAAAGAAATACTTTTGATAAAAAAATATGTGATTTATATGTTGACTTTTTCTGAGAGTTGTAAGAACATGTTAATGAGAAATTTTAAACAGTTATAATGGCAGAACCCCCTCATGCCCGGTACCCGGTGTCAGAGTGACCAATACCTGCAGGCCCAGTTTTTCAACTCCC
The DNA here is from genome assembly GCA_963573935.1 of Arctocebus calabarensis. Taxonomy (NCBI): domain Eukaryota; kingdom Metazoa; phylum Chordata; class Mammalia; order Primates; family Lorisidae; genus Arctocebus; species Arctocebus calabarensis. The sequence goes on along the minus strand of CAUYON010041952.1, from coordinate 18,349 downwards.
CGAAAAGGAGGTCCCTAAAATCCTTCACTTCCTCTTTCCTCACTCCCGAGGAGGCCTGTCCCAGACCTCCAGGGAAAAAACTTATACCCAAATATATTCTATTCTTTCGGCAACTTTTGTTGTTTCCAATTGTTTATAAAACAAACAAAACAAGAATATAATCATGAAGTTATTCTGACAAACTTGATTTAAAAAAGACCGTGTATCTCAGTAGTATTATATTTAGCATACAAGATGATTTCATAGGAACATTTTAAAAGAGTTTACAAGTCTTTCAAATATTGAATACTACTATTTTATTTCATTTGTTGTATTCTCTGATTTCTTTTTAAAACTGATATGTGGGAACTAAAAAGGTGGCTCTGATAGAATGAGGGTGTAGGATGGTGGTGAGCAGAGGCTGAGACGGGGGGGGCACCCCAGTTCTCTACATCGCACGGCACCGAAGGCTGACGCTGCAGTTAACAACAGCAATAGTATATTTCATAATAACTGTAATAGAAAAGAGGATTGGGACATTCCCAACACAAAGTAATGAAAAATACTTAAAAATGAATACTATTATTTTAAAGAATGTTCTCATCAAAAGTTTTCCCTAGTGATCCAGAAAAATCACCCCTTGTTCTTAAAGAAAGACAGGTGCTATCTTAAATAAATTTCAGTTCAAGAAGAATATATCATGCTGTGGAGATAAAATTCTAAAGTAGATAATACTCAAAAGAAACTCAGATTCTTCCCTCTGCAATGACGGCCCCTGTGGCGTGACTATCACGCAGCAGGGACGCAGCTCTGTGGCTGGTGGTGAATATTCTCCTCTTAAATATATTTATTTTTCACTTCAAGGAATCACACCCAAATGATAACCCAAACTGTAGACAAGTACCCTCAAAAAGTAAGCTGACAAAACCAGAATATAAGTCATAAATATGGGTCACATACGTCATTTAAAATTTTCTAGTAAGCCCAGGAAAGCAAAAGGTAAAATTCATTTTAATAATATATTTTATTTAACTCGACATAGCAAAATACTACAATTTCAACATGCAATCAACATAAAGAAATTAATGAGGTGTTTTTACTATTTATACTTATACTAAGTCCTGGAAATCTGTTGTGTATCTCGCCCTTAGAACACGGCTCCCCTTGGACTGGCTACCGTGTGAACTCTGATAGCCACGTGGGGCTGGGGGCCGCCACACTGCACCGTGCAATCCACAGAGGGACAGTTTTGAAAGAATAATGAAAAACCAGAAAATCGGCAGTTTCTCACCCCAATCGCCAAAGCACTGGTCACAGAAAAAAGCTACAGCGAATCGATACATCTGCGCTATTTAAGAGGTATATATAGTGTTTCAGGATGAAGAGGTCCTTCAACTAAAATGCAAGTAACAGCCCAGCCTGTAAAGAGGGGCCCCCCCCTGGGAAGCGTGGGGCGCAAACCAGAATCCCTGCAGTACGTCGCTCAGAAAAGGAATATTCAGTACTGTCACGCGATGCTGTATTTGGGGGAAAAGGCTACGTAGATAGAGAGACAAGCCCCAAACTGTCCACATCTAAATAATAATGATGTCTAGGATCTTGACCACCACCAGAGGGGAGAGGCCACGGGAAGGGCACTCCCGGGGGACGTGCTTCTGAGCAGCTGGGACCAAAGCAGAAGCCGGTGCCAGCCAACTTCCTCCTTTCCTTTCTTCTCCTCCTTCCCACGTTCTCTGTCTCACTGGATTGAGGTCTGTCCTCAGATGGCTCCTCCCCCGAGGGTTTTATAAATACCCACCAGCCCCCGACCTCCTCCAATTGTCCCGTGACTTTGGTTGTTTTCCTCCATGGCACATGTCACTCCCTGCCATTGGAATATGCGTCTACATCTTGGGTAATCAGCCACTGTTCCCTCTGGAACTCAAGCTCCGAAAAGAAGAAAGCGGCTTCCTCTATGCAATCCCAGGACTCAAGCAAAGCAGGGCATTAGTAGGATTTTAATAAGTCTGTGTATCCAACCATACTATGCATTCGCCATCATTACCAGACGTTGCAACAGGTGCAAAGAGGATCCCCGCAGACTTGTGCAAACAGGGGTTCCGTCTAGTGGGGGCCCAGAGGGCTGAGGGAATGCAGGCTGGATGCCACACACCCAGGATCAGGGATTCCCGACCCAGCCAGCCTGAGTGTGCTCCACACACACCCGAGGCTCTGAACAGCGAGGGACGGAGCTGGGGGTGAGCAGAGCGGGAGCCGGGCTTCTGTGCCCAGTGAGAACACCCGAGCCTGGTCCCTACAGATGTCGGAGCGAGTCTGGGTACACGAGGAATGACTCTGTCCCAAGCACTGCTGTCCGGCAGAACGTGCTGCAGCTGTGGACCCCACTCAAGCCAACAGACGCCCACCGTGTGTGGCTGCTGAGCGCTCCAAGTACGGTATGACAAAGGAAGGGACAGTCCCCATGTTTGCGTCTACAATTAATCGGAGGCAACCTTCACTGCTGACATGTGGCCTGAGTCTATAGAATAAGGCAGGACAAATGGACTGGAAAAGAAAATCAGGGACTACAGAATTGCTTGCATTTCTTTCCTGTGGCTGCTGTGAGAAATCGCTGCAAACTTATTAGCTTACAACAATGCAGACTTATTCTGTTAGAGTTCTGGGGTCAGAAGTCCAGTGAGTGTGAGGAGACCAAGATCAAGGTGTCGGGAAGGCCAGGAGTTTCCAGGCTGTAAGGCAGAGTCTGCTCCTTGCCTCTCCCAGCCCCTCACCCTGCCAACCCCAAGCTCAGTGCTCACATGGCCACGTTCTGTCCTGTAGAGCCCCCCGCACCCTCTTGTAAGGACACTGAGCCACTAGGGAAGCTCAGGAGAACCTCCCCGTCTCAAGATCCTTAAGAACCTACAAAGTTCTTTTTGGCATAGTGACATGCACAGGGTCTGGGGATTAGGGTGTGGACGTCCTGGTGAGTGCCTGCAGGAGAGAGAGATTGGGGACTTCTGTAGGAAACTAACCTGCCCAAGACGGTGGGCTGGCAACACAGCGACTCAAGGGGACTCAGACGCGGGTGGGGGCAGCGAGGACGCTTCCTGGAAGGGACGAGCAGAGGAGAGAAGACCAGCCCAGAGCAGTCAGTGGTGGTGGCAGGGCCAGGAGGACACACGTGGGAAGGGCTGGGCGGGGCGAGCCCACGGAGCCTCTGGGGTGGAGGCCTCGGCCCATGAGGACACTGGTAGAAAGGACAGGAGGTAAGGATTTCCATCTCCAGGAATTCTGGTTGGCCATTTAGAATATTGGTGTCATTTTCCTGTCTACGGATGCCACCTCAAATCGAGTCCACTGATGGAACAAGACATGAAGGCGTCTGCCCCAACACGGGCTCTGGGGACTGCTGGCCGTCACGCCGGCGCCACGCGATGTTCACCAGGTGCTGGAAGATGCAGGTGCATACGCTGTGCAAGGAGGGCCAGGCTGGCCACCAAGTCTGAAAGGTGTGTGCACACAGACGTAACGAGACCGTGTGGATGCCGTGCAGTGACAAGCTATGATCTTGGAGATCTCAAGACCTGGGTTCAAATACGCCTCTGCCGCTGTACCAGCTCTGTGGCCCTGGAGGAACCTCCTTCATTCTCTGAACGCTAGTTTCTTCTTCTTTAAAGGAGAGATAACAATGTGTCTTACGAGGACGCTAAAAGGGCTGAATGATACCCGATATCATGCCCAGCACAGTAGATAATCCACAAAGGCAACTATTATTAGCAATAGTAAGCCTTGTTTGGAAGAATCAAAATCAGAAAAACATGCTGTTTATGACTAAAATATTTAATAAGGCTGTCCTTAAAAAAAAAACCAAAACCTACACAAGTAAGGATTTCAAATCTGGAAGGAAATACATCGGCAAATCCTTACAAAATAACCACAAAGACCCTAACGGCATAAACCCTCAGCCTCCGTGCCCACTGCCCCACGCTGCCTCAGTTTCTGTTCCAGCTTCAGCCTTTCCCCTGCACCTCGTCACTGTGTCAACAAACGTAGTAAAACTCCCACACCCCCCAAGCTTAATCAACTGTCCTGGCATCAATACATCAATTAGAAAAAGCGTACAAATGTCCTCAACTTATGAGCTAGCGAAGTTCCTCAAAGAATACGTACATTGTAGCCTAGATTTTAAGAATCAAAACTTATTTTCCCAATACCGTTTTGTTTTTTAATCAGCCAAAGATTAGGATAGATCTGGCACAGAAGAATACACAGATTGCTCCACATTAAATCTGGGGTCTTGATAAGGTCGTGTTTTGACTGCAGTGGCCAAGTAATCCCGATGTCCTGGTAAGGAGAAAACACCCACCCTGTGGGTGATGGTCTGTGTGGAGAGCAATGCATTCGTTTGCATTACCTTCCAGGGGCATTAGATTTCAGGTAGGTAAAAGACAGCAATTACTCAATTTAAATAAATGCTTTACATAAACAGGACAGCTTTAGGAACAGACACCACCCCAGTCAGACACACAGCAAAAGAGAAGACTGGGTGAAAACTGGAGTCAAAATTCAAGAATTACTAAAAATTTGACTGGAGTCAAAATTCAAGAATTACTAAAAATCACCACTTTGTTGACAGGGCTTATAGCAAGGTGTGTGTAGGAGTTTTAGGACTGAATTGAAGTTCATAGCTTTTTTTTTTCTTTTCCAAAGAAACATTTGCAGAAAGTAGGTAAACGGCTTAAGATCCAGGCTGCCTGGGTAACGTAATTTGGCCAATCAGCTTCCTATGTGTGAATCTAATGACCTAGTTCCCAAATTAAATGCAAATTGTCACCGTCCACAAACAGCATATTTTACAGGGTATCTCCTGGGCTCTACACCTTATTGAATGCTCAGTGAAGCTGGCAGTAAAGTCAGGTCACCCTGCAAGACCATCAGTCACAGTTAATGGGCACCACGGAAACCAGTGGTGGCACCTGACACGATTTTGTAATTAAAAGCAAGCGGGGGACGTGGCCTTCTGGTGAGGAGGACTCTGATTCCTAAGCCTTCTGGGGAGTGAGAGGGAGGAATGGGGCTCAGCAGAGCCCCCAGGCAGGGCCTGAGCACATCTGAGCGGAGGGGGGAGGGGGTGGAGGGAAAGAGCAGGGGGAGGGCAGTGCTCCAGCCACGGGGACTTTCTGGGGTCCTGAAGAGGATCCAAGAGGGAAACCAAGAGCCATTTGGTGTCCTGCTGTTTCCTGGAGCTGCCACTCTCCTTTTCTCCTACCAAGCGTGTTCTGAACCACCCAATTAACACTGGTGGCAACGCAGCCCCCTCTTCCTAAGGCTTTCCTGCTATAAATTTGGGGCCAGAGAAAAGTGAACTTCCGAGGTGTCAGAGAACTACTGGGGACAGCACTGTGTTCCTTCGGGATCCTGCTGTCACTGCTGCTGGGCCGCGCAGCCTCGGTGGCCCGAGCCCTGTGTCCCGCTGGTCCCACTAGGCGCAGCGGGGAGATGCTGGTCTGACTGAGAGACGCCTCGGGAGCTTCTCCACATCACTCGTCTCATTCAGGATTAAATCATGCACATAACAAGGGGAAAGAAAGAAGAGAATGGCTGGGAGGAAAAAGAGCACACTAAGGAGCAACTAGCAAGCAAGGAAGATGGGCCCAGTGCACGCGGCCCTGCCTGGAGCACCTGCCCTGTGCCCGTCTCTGTGGCCCTGCCTCAGCCACCTGCCCTGTGCCCTGTGCCCGTCTCCATTGCCCTGCCTCGGAGCACCTGCCCTGTGCCCATCTCCGTGGCCCTGCCTCAGAGCACCCGGCCTGTGCCCGTCTCCGTGGCCGTACCTCAGGACACCTGCCCCTGGCCCTGCCCCCTGCACCTGTCTCAGATCCATGCTGTGTTTCTCTCAGTATGAAATTAGGGGTGGGGGACGGGCTGGAATGAACCTGGTTTACTTGGTTTCTATAAAAGTTGCCCTGGCCCCAAGTGTCCTAGGACACAATTTGAAAGCTGAGTTTGGGGAGGCCCCGCGGGCTGTGGTTCCGAGTCTGTCTTCTTTCCCTCGTCTCTCCTTCAGGATGTCCTGTCGCAGCACAACGCCAGCTCCCTGACCCCGTGGGGCACCTGTTCCTATATGGATCTGAGCAGCAGACCTCTGATGGTGGTTTGCAAGGAGGGAGAGGCCCAGGGAGGTCACCAGCACCCACCTGCCTGGTGTCCAGCTCCTCACTGGGACTGGCTGGGGGGACAGGAGGGAATATGCCATCTCTCTAGTAGGATAGAAACTGATCCGTGACCCCCAGGGATAATGTGGCCTGGCAGGACCCCAGGCCTTGCAATGTGCGTGACTGCTGTGCTCATCGTCACCTCAGGGTGAAGGTGGCTCACTGGCCAATGGGTAGGCCCACCCTGTGCGTCCATACAGGGAAACGGTATCTGGAGATCAAAGGAGTGAAGTCCGGGCACTCGCCACACACGGCGGAGCCTCGAAACGAGCAGCTCACCCCGGGAGGAAGCACATTACTCGACTCGGTTGGGGAAGGGTCCGGAAGAGGCAGCTCCACAAAGACCTAAAGTGGATGGGTGAGCGGTCGTTCGGGGTGGAGGGATGGCACTTTTGAGGTGAAGACAATTTCTAAAACTGATTATGATGATGGTTGCAAAACTCCGAATATAGTAAAAAGCATTGAATTGTATGCTGGAAATGGTAAGTGCATGGTAGGTGAACAATATCTCAATAAAATATCCTGCCTTGTTTTTTGATCCTCAAAAGGCAGACATGTCCTATCAATTACGGGAGCCTGAGAAATAATATTTTAAATATAATTTTCCTGTTTCTCTTTCTGTATATCTCTAGCACATGCTTTTCATGATGAGTACCTGCTCATCTTGAACTATCTTTCTTTCTCCTCTTAAAATGAGTTTTTACCAGTGGGTATTTTTTTCATAACCTTGGTTTTGACTAACCCCAGCTCCTTTGCACAATTAATGCTTGTGTATCTTTGAAAATCTGATGGACATTCTCCCTAGTGACTACATAATGGATCAAAATTTTAAAGACACTTCATATTGTGAAAAATGGCCTAAGGTTTCAGCTAGGAATCTATAAGTGTCGCTCTAGAATAGGTCCTGGCCATCCAGACCTCCCCAAGTGGAATGTCTCTCTGTGCCTCTCCCATTAACCTTCACTTGGGTCAGTATGAGGGCCTGTGCTGAGGCTGCCGAGGGTCGAAATTAATGAGAACGTGACTCCCACACTGCGTGCCAAAGGATGGGACCCCGGTCTCAACCACCCATGCGTCTCCCATGTTGGACCTCAGCCTGACACACAGCGTTGATTCTGCAAAAGCTTGTTAATTGCACGGCTGTGCCACTGTGTTTGTGAATGACGCAGTCTGCAAGTTAAAAAGATAAGCTCTTTTTCACCACAAATACATTGTGGAATCCTGACCGACTAGATCTGATGAGTGAAGATCTTCAATTTTATTTATTTTTTTCTGCACGTCACTTTTGGAAATGGTACATCTGAATCCAAAATCGATAAATATAATTTACAAAAACCTTCCAGGAAGTCCTACAGTCAGTCAAGTTCATCTCAACCCTGACATCGTGCACACGTCCCACACCTGTGAGTGTCTCCAGAGGCTAACACGATGCCTAGCAAATAGTATATGCTCAACAAAAATGTGCTCAATGGACAAATACGCAATGAAAACTGAATTTTCAGGCTGATCGTCACAGGTGCTGCCACTGCGTAACCTCCCGCACCTGTTCTACAAAGATACTTCACAAAAGGGACAGTTTTTGCTATCACTGTATCTAGCAACTCGCAAAAGTGTCCTGTCCTTAGGCCTCTGTGCTATAGTCCAGTTTAAGCACAAAAGCCAAAGTAACCCTTTCAAACAGGGGTGAAAGATAATTCACTCCTTTACTCAAAACTCAAACCATCAAGGGTAAAAGCCGAGATGTGCCCTGACGCACCACTTACTCTGCCCACCCCCCTGCCCTCCATTCTGATGTTCTCCAGGCCCGCTGGAGAGGCAGGCTCTGGCCTCAGGGCCTTTGCACCCGCTGTCCCTGCCTCTGAAGTGCTCCTCCCCTGGACGGCTCACAGGCTGACTGCCCCTCCCAGGACCCGTCTGAAACGCACCAGCATCGCTCCCCACAGGACGGTCTCTCTCCTTTGTCCCAGTGTATCCTGAGCTGGCTCACCACCATCTGATGCCCTGAGTATCTGACGCAGTTATCTCTTTATTATCTGTATCCGTGAGGAAGGGGCATTTGTCTATTTTATTCACGTTCTCTCCCAGTGCCTGGAACACTGTCATGTAGTAGGCACTGAATAAATATTTGCTAAATAAGTTGAATGAACACTACATTTTATAGAGAACCTCAGCCACTGAAGTTTGCTCATAGTCAAGAGAGATTTCTAGTTAATCTCCCGGTTTATAATTAAACATTATTAAGATGTATGAAGTATGTGACATGTTTGTGAAACATCCCAACATTTTTAGTGGTTCTCGTTTCTTACAAACCTAAGCTGCCTAAGGGCATTAATCATCCTTATGTCCTGCAGATGGGCTAACGGACATTGGTGACTTGTCCAAGGCAAGTTGCTCAATCAGAGCTCAGTCATAACAAACTCTGGAGCCCGTGTTCACTTTTTGACGTGTCTCGTGAGAACACAAAGTTCTTTTAGGAGTGATTTATAATTAAAACTGCGCGTCTTCAAGTGGTTTTAAATAAATGAGCCCAGGCAAAGCAATAGTCCCAAAAGAAAAGAATTTGCTAATAATCATTTTAAGGATCTTCCCCCCATCTCAAATTCAAATATCTACATGCAGCTTATTATTTTAATTCAAATATAACTTAGTTTCAAAGAGAAAAGGAAAATTAAGAACATTATGTTAGTTAATTTAATACCTGAAGAGCAGATGGTTTATGAGGAAAACTAACCTTCAGGACTGTCCCTCTTTCTACTGTTCGGTCTTATTTTATGAGTCAACTGAGTTTCTCTTGAAGTGACATTTTAACTTACTCAGTAAGTAGGTATTTACAATGCCTGTTACCAAGAGCTGGGAATGAAGCTGAATTAAATATTTCAGCAGGACCACAGAAAAAGGTGAGTATGTTAGGAAAAGTGTGTGTTAATCAGCTTCACTTAGACATTCTGTGTATATCAGAACATCACGGCCAGCGGTGCACCCGCCTGTAATCCCAGCTACTCCAGAGGCTGAGGCAAAGGGTCACTTGAGCCCAGTGTGAGTCCAGCCTTGCTAACATAGTGACACTTTGTCTCTAAATAAATAAATAAATATAGGTAAAGAACAAGAGAAGGCATGCTATGTACCATAAATATATTCAATTTTTATTTGTAAATTTAAAATAAAGAAACATAAAATAAAAGGTTGCAAGAAGATAAACATAAATAAAAAATGTTTTACGTTTAATTTTTTAAAAAGACAGGAAAAGGGAAGAAGGAAATGTACTGACATTTGTTGATGGTTTTTTTTTTTCTTTTGCAGTTTTTGACTGGGGCCCAGTTTGAACCTTCCACCTCCAGTATATGCGGCCAGTGCCCTACTCCTTTGAGCTACAGCCGCCACCCTGTTGATACTTTTTATATAGCACCTCGTTTATCTTGAAAGTAATTAGCACACTCATTTCACAGGTGAAATAAAATGGGGTTGTAAGAGGATTAGTCAGTAGCCTGCACGGGGTTCCACAGACCAGGGAGCAGCAGGGGCTGGACGTCAAATCAACCCTGGAGTGGCTAAAAAATCTCTCCGTTGCCTCCAACTGCCTCTACTAACAGCGAATATTGCTTCCTTCTTTCTTTCACAAGGAAGAGAGGGAAAAAAATCCCACCGAAATAAGACAAAGAATTAAAGAACATTAGTTTAGAAACTTCTAGTCAAGAAAGGTTTTTTTAGGAAAAGCCATTATGTAAACAAAAGGCAAAATGTCAAATTTTCTATGATACGAATATGTTGATCCTTTAAGGTGTCTTTCTAATAGAAATGTATAAAACGATATCAATTTTCTCCTAGACGCTGGGGAAAAGTCTTTTCATTATGGAACTGCTCTCAGACCATGGCTTATGGAGCAAAATAAACAAGAAAAAACACTTTTGCAAACAAAAAGAAGAAACATTTAGACTAATCTAGATGAGGGCCTGTGCTAGCAAGATGATTCATCTGCAGTGTAGTAGAAAGAATTAGTGAAATATCTTACAGAACAAAAGATAAATTCTCATACATTAGGAAGACTGGTGAGTACGGCTCAGGGCTCGGAAATCACCCGATTATAAAGGCCCCAAGTGCGTTCACACTGTACCCACAGCATCCTTGCCGGAAGTGCTGACGTAAACGGTTCTGTGACACTCTTAAAAACCGGGACGGCAGCAGTTAAGAATGGAAGTCTGAGAGGGAAAAGGTCCCTCTAATTTTATATGTCACACCTTTCCAGATGATAGAAACATGGGCTTGAAATCAATCAAGAAACTGAAATGAAGAATCGTGCAAAAGAGTATAAAGCAAAGACTTCAGAACATGATGAGGCGCCTTTTCCTTCTCTATGAAGATGGAAACATTTGCAGTTTCATGAGCTGATTGGCAGTGTGGAACTCTGCGCGTGTGGCCGCCTTCTGTCTCCCGAGCAGACAGACATCACTGGTCAGCAGAGGCGTCCTTCTCCCTGCGTACCAAGAGGGTCCTGCCGCATTGCCAACGGTCACTAATGACAAACTGTCAGGTTTGGAGGCGCAGAGAGCTAAGTTTGAAGCACGCCTCTGCGACTTACTGGCTGTACTGGACTCAGGCAACTTACTTATTCTCTTGATGTGCAGGTATTTCTGCAGTAAAACGGGAAAGATACCTGCCTTCAAGGTTGTTTTAAAGATTAAATGAGATGATCTATCCAAAGTATTTTTTTAAATGTTAGCATTTTTACCTCCTTTCTCTACTGTCAGTACTTAATTTAGCTTTACTCCACTTCCCATCTAAGGATCCTTGACAAGGGCTCAATCAATGCATTTCCTACCCTCAGAGTCACGTAACGCAAACTGCGTGTGTCTTACTAAGTTGACCGCCGTAGCGCTGACTTCCCTTCGGCGTGCAAATGGATGCTCCACTTCTCATCCCCATCCAGAAAGCAGAGGGTAGGCTCATGGCTGTGGGTTTTATTCATCCATACTGATTCACCAGTGTGGGTTCTCCAGGGCCATGGAAAGCAGAAGTGGGGGCCGTGGCGAGGGGAATGGGAGTTTAAAGGCAGGAGGACACAAGGCCTAAAACTGTCCTGTGTCCTAGAGAACAAATACACATAAAGCCTAGGCTGACAGAGCCATGTTCGGCACGAGTACCAGGTTCAAACCTGCCCCTTCCTGCTCTCAATTACATATGCATAGAAAAGTTGGCAAAATCACAAACAACCTACTGATAAACAAGAAAACCAAAAAACTTCGTAATTTCTATAGTTGCATAAGATTTTCAGTTATAACTCTGAAAAGCAGACTTTTCCCCAGTAAGCAAGAGCCTTTAGGGGAGTAGGTGGAGGAACTGAAGTGGCCATTATCTTAAGAAAATGCATCTTTGCGCCATCAACACAAACATCCTAAAAACCAGGAAATAAAAATTCTGATAGAATAAAAAACTGTGGTAGGAGAAGCTCCCTTTTTAAGTTTAGTCTGTTCTTTGTAAGTAAGATATACAACACTCTCAGAAATATTTTCCAATTCTGGGGTAGGAACACTGCATGAGTTTTGATAAACAGGATTATTTTCCAGGTAAGTTTCACTGCTATGGCTGCTGAAGCATATTCTTAACCCAGCATGCACAGTGAAGGCAGGGGTTAAAGCATGGCCGCTCTAAAGGGTATGGGCTGGTCCATTCACAAACGTGAATTAAATACCTACTGTGTGTCAGGTACTCAGAGGAGACGCCGGAGACGAAGTAGGATATGAGTGAATCCCTCCTTCCCGTCCCTTCTCTTTATAATTAGGAGCTCACCTAATTATAAAGAGATCAGAGGCCTGGTATAGTCCATGGGGGGGTGCAGCAACATGAGAAAATCACAAGAAAACATGACGTGTGGCAGCTCGTCATGAAGCGTGGGCGGGTGGCTCCCTCTAGAAGAGACAGCGCTGGGTGAGGACTCAGGAGTACGTTGCTGTTGAAGCCATCAATCCCAGGCAAGGCTTCCAACGCTTCTCAACCATTCCTGCTGCATTTAAAGGAAATCAGAAATGTAGAATATAAATGTCTTCACATAGTGATTAAAAGGCCATGAAGGCTATGTTAAATAGTTCAATGAAAATATTTTAGATTGTATATGAAGTCAGCACATTGTGCCCCATGATTGCACCAATGTCACAATTATGATTTAATAAAAATTAAAAAAAATTAAAAAAAAATAAAGGAAGTCAGTAATTTTATGGAATGGGCAGGTCACCGCCTTGCTTGAAAACTCGTTGACTTTGGTTAAGATGGTGAGCTGTAGGGTGAAGGAAGGTACAGAGGGATACGGAAAGAGGCGAAGCTTTCTTGAAGGTGATAAGATGCCTCCCAAAAGCACTGACGTGGGAGAAAGCTGCAGGCGTGGCCCAAGGTGTCCCTTGGACTCCACGGCTGGACACCAAAGCCGTCGTCCGGCCAGACACAGTTCCAGGAAGCATGAAAGGCTTGCAGTTTTTGCACAATTCCTTAAAAAGGGAGCAGTTAGAAAGAAAGCCTCACTCTTGATGTGAGGACTTCACAAAGAATAAATCTCCCAGGACGAGGATTACATGGGAGCGAGCACTACCCAGTTCTTTCTGTGTTTTTGTACATCTGAAAATATCTCTCATTGGAGATGCTTTCTAAAAAGGTAAGTGGAGGCTGGGGGCTTGCAGAGGGGAGGAAGGTTATGAGGTTGAGGGCTGTATTCCTTTCCTCCTTTCAGAAGATACGTCTCTTTTTCGATAAGAAGTTCATTCACATTCTAGCCAGCTGCAACACGGGACTGAGCCCAGTCCTGTTGCCAAAGTTCACTCTTCAAACCAGCAGCCTGAGGTCTGATAACCAGTTAAAATGCTCAACACAATCACTGCCTTCTGATGGAAAACAGAGGCTCATTGTTTAGAGATACGTTTCAAGTTTAACTCTTCTAGAATTATGAAATTCAAAACAAGAGCTATTAGGTTCAATCAGTATCAGAGTGAAGGGATACTGTTCAGATTCCTTTTTCATTTCCCCAAAGAATAATTAATTGGATTTTTCTGTTGATGGTCAGGAAAGCAAATCTTCAGTAACTGTGAGTACTAACACACCGAGAAACTTCAAAGTCGTAAAATTCACGTATGTGATCTAGCACATTAAGAAGCTGTGATGCCTTCTGAAATGAAAACATCTGATCCCAGACTCTAGGCTTCCAAAAAAACCACTGGCAATAAAAGCACTGACCCAGAGCTATCATATAATTAAAGGCACTTATAAAAGTGGAAATGAGAAAATACTGTCCACTTGTACCAACAATACATTCTTATTTGGTATTAAGGACAAACACACATATGTGTGTGTATACGTGTATGTGTGTGTGTATCTATCTATCTATCTATGGAAAATGTGTGAGTTATGTGCATCTATTCATTTGATAAGCACACAGAAAATGCCCATGATACGCAGAGTGTCCCAGCACAGTCCTATGGTTATACAAAAATAAATCAACATGGCTTACATGTTTCCTCAGGTAGAAAAAAGTACAACACAAGTATCTGGAGTTATGAGGACATAGTGAGGAAGTGACCATATTTTGACTGGATCAGGTAGGAACGGGCTATCCAGAGAGAGGGAGAGATGGGTGAGGGGTGTGATGCTGAATTGCGGAAAACATCGGCTTCCCTACCAAGGAGATTATTCTGAGGGTAATGATGAGCCAGGGATGGTTTTTGTTAAGAGAACAACTAACATCATGGCCCGAGGGGCTTTTTTGTTCTTCTTTTTTTTTTTTAATGTTCTTTCTTTTTTTAAAATTAAATCATAAACACATAGATCATGTATACATTAATGCATTTATGGGGTACAACGTGCTGATTTCATATAGAATTAGGAACACTTACATCACACTGGTTAATATATACCTCATCTTGTTTACTTAGTTATTGTGTTAAGACATTTATGCTCTATACTAATAGATCCATAACTTGTAGCCTTGTTTTTTTTGCAAGGCAAGCATGAAACAACGTTTATTAAGGAAGAGAAAAACAGGCTTATAAAGCAAGAGCAAGATACAGTTTCCAGAACAGGATACATCGGCCATGGCAGCCCTGAGCCCCGTGCGGTGATGGCAAACAGGCCTAGAGAGAGAGGCAGGATGGGCAGGGAGAGAGCCTGGGTGGGAAGGGTGGCTGAGAAGACAGTCAAGTCACCAAAATAGGAAGCGGGACCACAAGTGTTACTGCCGGAGAAAACGGGACCCTGGTCTCCTCCATCGCTGGTCTCACATCATGGAGACCCTCATGTCATCATGCAATTTAGGCCAAAGAAACTTGGTGGCATTTTCAGTTGAAATGATTCCTTATATTGCTAAGGTGATGTCTGCAGAATAAAGTGGAAAAACCATATGATCATTTCAGGAGATGCAGGGAGTGGGGGGAAGAACTATTTGACAGAATTAAAATCCACTTGCGGAAAGAAACTCAGCTGCCTAAGAACAGAAGGAAGCTTCCACTCCCCGAGGAGGGGCCCCGTGGAGCACCCACGGCTGACACTGACCTACAGGAGCCTGAGCTCATTCCCTGGGGCCGGGCCTCGGACTGCGCCCCCCACCAGGCTCAGCATTGCGCTGGAGGTTCTGGAAAGTGCAATGAGTTGATTCTAAAACTAATGGGGAAATACAAAGGACCCAGAATTGCCAATAATCTGGAAAAAAAAAAGGCTGAAGGACTTAGATGCTACCTGACTTTAAGCCTTCCTATAAACTACAGCATCAATAAAGTATCATATCATCATAGAGGTAGAGATACAGGACAAAGCAGCGAAGCAGAACCCAGAAATAGAGCCACACACGCACACATGCATAGTGCCTGAGTTCTGATGACGGTGTTAATGGGTACAGGGACTGTACCACTGCTGGTATCCACTGCTGAGCCCTCACTTAACACCAGAAGCCAAAGCTAATTCAGAAGGGGCCAGAGACCGAAAAGGAAGAGCTGTAATATAAAGTTGGAAGAATGCAAAGGAGAAAAATTTTAACGAACTTGGACTGGGAAAATGCAAATTAAAGTCACAAGACACCATTGCACAGTCACCAGACCGGCTAACGTTTAAGATTTTAAAGTGTTGGTGATGATGTACAGCAAATGTAACTCTCGCACACAGCTAGTGAGATCAGAAGGTGGCACTACGGCTTTAAAAAAAGGTGGCAGTTTTTTATAAAGTTAAACATAGAACTACAGTGTGATACAGCCACTCTGCTCCTGAGCACCAAGGCGGACGCAAGAGGATGCCCTCCTGACGACTCCTACGCAAATGCTGACAGCACCTTTATTGTAGTAGTTAAAACCGGAAACAATTCCGATGTTCACCGACTAGGTCAACGGCTGCCGCATGTCTATATGACGGACACTCCTCAGCGGTAAAAGGGAACTATGGGTGTGCACCACTCCGATGAGGAACGCTCTGTCTTTGTGGTTTCATGGTTATAGACACAGGTCAGAACTCATCAAATTGCACACTTCAGATGCGGCTTGTTGTCAATTATACCTAAATAAGTCCAAAAAAGGAAAAAAGAGAATCAATTCATAAAAATCAGGACGGAGACAATGGTAATATAGAGGAGAAAATAAATGGAAACCAGATCCTTCCCCTCACCATGCTGGCTTGTCTAATGGTCGTCGTGAAGACCTGCTTCATCATGCAGCTCAGCACAAAAGAACGTAGAAGACGTAAGCTCCTTATGTTGCCTCGGTGATTTCTGCAGAAGGGACCCGAAGACAGGAGGGTGCAAGCGACCCAGGCAGAGGGGGCTGCAGAGGATGCTGTGGTTCTGCCCAGACCACGGCTCTGGGTCGCACTTGCTCTTCCAGCTGCTGAGACTGACTCACAGTTGGCTCACAGCTCAGTCCCTCCCCAGAAACTGTCCTTGGCTAAAGGGAAGCACCTCACCCAAGATTCTGTTCAACTCGAGCCTCTTAAAGCATGCAGACCTCCATGTTCCCCAGGGAGCCAGACCCACGACAGTCCCCAAGCAGCTTAATATAGGAAATAGCAATATCTTCAGTGGGCGTGGGTTTCCAAGAGGATTAAAGATCCAGTGGGCTGGGCTAGGTGGCAGCACTCTGGGAGGCCAAGGTCAGTGGATCACCTGACTTAGGAATTCGAGACCAGCCTGAGCAAGAGCAAGACTCTGTCTCTACTAAAAAAATACAGAAAACTAGCTGAGGTGTTGTGGAGGGCGCCTGTAGTCCCAGCTACTCGGGAGGCTGAGGCAAGAGAATCAGTAAGCCCAAGAGTCTTACGCTGTTGTGAGCAACGATGCCAGGGCACTCTACCCCCGGCGACACCATGAGACTCTGTCTCAAACAAACAAACAAAAGATCGAAAGGAAAGCTTTTTTAAAAAAATTGGTCAGAGGAAAGGAAAACATTTTAGAATGCACTGTTTTCAGCAGAGAACATAAAGGGCCATTACTGTAATCTGTAATCGACCGACAGCAACAACCGAGCTCACTGAACGAGGGTGTGTGACGTGTCCCCAAGGGACCGTGCCCTATAGAGCTAGATGTCCGAGCAATGACGAGAACAAGGACACTCTGAACCAGAGGCCCATAAGCCAAGTCCACAGAGATGTGGCCAGGCGGCTCTGCAGAACAGGGACATCACTGAACACCCAAGTGACGAAAAGGAAGACAGAGAGGCCTGGGCCTCCAAGGACACTCGCCTGTCAGTGTGAACGGCATGAAAGAGTTAATAGTCAAACTGCTGAGTCCAGATTTCTGTTGTCTGTCTTGGGGGGAGAGGTGGGCAAAAAAGGATGTCAAAATAAGAGGAAAGGCTGTATTTGTTTTGTTTCCTGGGGCGGAGAGCTTCCTGAGGGCTCTGCCGGGAAGTCGTCTTTTCTGCCTGAATCACTAGATTTCGTGAGAAGCGGCTCAGTGGCTCATCCACGTCAGGGAAGGAGGGACAGTGTAGCTCGCTGCCTGGTTGGGGGATGACACAGCTGGGGAGCCCTGAGGAGCTGGGGGCACTTTGAGGCCCCCTCACCCAGCGTGGCCTGGCCTCTGGCCTGGCTCTGAAGGCACCTTTCCTCCCCAGGGCCGCACTAGGGTTACAGTCAACACTGGTCCCCAAGTGGCTTCCAGCTGGGTCACGCCTTCCCTGCGCTATCAAAGGCAACTGCGGGCCTTCAGCGGACGTCCACGTGGTGCCTGTGAGCAGAGCCAAACCCGTTTACACAGCAAAGCTTTTACTCCATTGTGCCTGTGGCCTGGCTGAGCAGCAGGTCAGAGGCCAGGGCTGCCAGGTCCCTGTGCTGCACCCCAGGCCCCAGTGTGACCGAGTTTACAGGGAGGGCCTTCGGGAGGTGAGCAGGTGGTGAGCACATGAGGACACCTCCCTGCCCATCCTGCCACGTGACACTGTACTGAGAAGACAATGGGCTATGAGCCGGGACACGGGTCCTCAGCAGACACCTGGGGCTTGGACTGCCCAGCCCCCAGGACTGTGAGAATTGCATTTCCGAGGTTTAGAAGCCGCCCTGTCTGTGGCACTTCGCTCCCGCAGCTCAGACTCAGACAAAGTCCCAGGTCCGCCCCTTACTCTGGTGCAACCTGGACACACACTGAATTTTCTGGGCCTCAGTTTCCTCCACTGTAAAATGGGATACAGCCCCTTCCTGGAGAGAGTCATCAGAACCTGGGGTGACGACACAGCCCACAACCAAACACTGATAGCTCCGTCTGGCTCGGTGGCTCAGTCTGGGGCCGTAGACAACACTCCGAGACCTTCGCTCTCTTGCCCAAGTTCTCCAAGGTAGTTCAACTGAGTGCCAAGTCCAGAAAAAAAACAAACAGCTTCAAGTCTCTTTTTACCCATCTGAACAGAAACTAAAGCTACAGAGTGGAGAGAGAACAAAAGAAGACCAGCAGCCTGTGTCCGCCAGTCCACCCCAAGCAGCACCCCTCGTTCTTCACCCAAGCGTAGGCCCAGAGGCTGGTTTACTTCTGGTTCTTCCACAGCTTTACCTGGCCCAAATCCTAGCACCACGGATCCTGGAAGTGGGGATAAGGACAGAAACCCATCAGATAAATGGAGCTTCTTTGGACCAACATCCCTCCAGAGTATGATTCAGGAAGCTTTGCCACCCAGGCCTACCAGGGAGCCCAGAAACCCTCTCCAATGGAACTCATCCGAGCACAGGCC
>CAUYON010041951.1:0-15283 GCA_963573935.1 Arctocebus calabarensis | reverse complement strand
ATGGATTCTAGTTATTAAACCTTTGTCGGAGGCATAACCTGCAAATATTTTCTCCCATTCTGAGGATGGTCTGCTTGCTATACTTACTACATTCTTGGCTGTGCAGAAGCTTTTTAGTTTGATCAGGTCCCAGGAGTGTATTTTAGATACTGCTTCAATTGCCTGGGGAGTCCTCCTCATTAAATATTCACCCAAGCCGATTCCTTCGAGAGTTTTCCCTGCACTTTCTTCTAGAATTTTTATAGTTTCATGTCTTAAGTTTAAGTCTTTAATCCAGTGAGAATCTATCTTAGTTAATGTGAAAGATGTGGGTCCAGTTTCAGTCTTCTACAGGTCGCTAGCCAGTTCACCCAGCACTATTTGTTAAATAGGGAATCTTTTCCCCACTCAATGTTTTAAATTGTCAAAGATCAAATAGTGGTAAGTAGCTGGATTCTCTTGGTTCTCTATTCTGTTCCAAATATCTACCTCTCTGTTTTTGTGCCAGTACCATGCTGTTTTGATCACTATTGATTTATAGTACAGTTTCAGGTCTGGTAGCGTGATTCCTCCTGCTTTGTTCTTATTTCTGGGTAATGTCTTGGCTATTTGAGGTTTTTTTCTGATTCCATATGAAAACAAAATATTATTTTTTCGAGATCTTTAAAATATGACAATGGAGCTTTGATAGGAATTGCATTAAAAGTATATGTTGCTTTGGGTGGTATAGACATTTTAACAATGTTGATTCTTCCCAGCCATGAGCATGATATGTTTTTCCATTTGTTAACATTTTCAGCTAAAATTCAGATAGTAGACAGTTTCAGAACCCCAGCATGACTCAACCTGGATTTTCTACAAATCTTTCCTGAATTCACTTCTTCGATAATTGTGTGAGATTCCAGCTCCCTTGAATGATTTACTTCAATTTGAAATTTCTAGATTGGCTTGGTGCCCACAGTGCAGTGGTTAGGGTGCTAGCCATATACACCAAGACTGGCAGGTTTGAACCCGGCCCAGGCCTGCTAAACAACGATGACAACCACAACAAAAAATATCCAGGTGTTGTGGCAGCTGTCTATAGTCCCAGCTACTTGGGAGGCTGAGGCAAAAGAATCACTTATGCCCAAGAGTTTGAGGTTGCTGTGAGCTGTGATGCCATAGCACTCTACTGTGGATGATGTAGTGAAACTCTGTCTCAAAAAAAAAAAAAAGAATGAAATTTCTAGATTATTAGGCTAATACAGGCTGATAAAAAGCAATTTATATAACCAACCTGGACTTGAGGTACAAAAATCTCTTGTACAGAGTCACATATCCAATTGTTATTTACATGTTAGTTGGAGATACGTAATAAGCATCCCAACTTAACAATGTTCAAAATTGAGCTTCTAATCTTCCCTCACACATCCCTTTCTCCTGCAGCCTTCACTACCTCAGTCTCAGACACCCTTTTTCTCTTTATTTTTCTGATAACCCCACATCCAGCCTATCTGCAAAACCAGGTGCTCTGCCTTTGAGATACTTCTAGTAGAAGACCACTTCTCACTACCTGCTTTATCATCTCTCTGACCCAAGACACTCAGCTCTCATCTGGATTATTGGCTGCAGTCTCACTTTCTTATGTCTGTACCCTCTGCAGTCTATTCTCAGCACAGTAGAAAAAATTAAGGAAAGTAATGTCATTTATCTTCTCAAAAGTTTCCAATGGTTTCCTATCTCACTCAGAATAAAAGACAACTTTCTTACACTTACCTCTAAGACTCTGCATGAGCTGATGCCTTTACCTCTCTAACCTTCAGCATCTTCTACTCTCTCCCATATTCTCTGTGCACCAGGTTCACTGGCTTCCTTATTAGTCCTGGTGTCAGGTAGGGATAAGGGGAAAGGGGAACAGATGATTTGTCTAGGGGTGTCCACTGAGAGGCAGATGATGCTAGTGCTTGCTCTGCTCCTTTACTCCATCAATTTGGTGCCAGTGACCATTCTTGGGTACTAGGAACCAAGAACTTGGGAACATGGGGACCTGACATCCGATCTCCAACACCTGACACAATTTACGTTATGATAAAATTCTTTGCATTTGTTTCCTCACTTTGCTAGCACCCTCATTTCCTGCAAAATTATCTCCTCCATGGGGCATTTCCTAGTCACTTTGTTTAAAATTACGTTTTTTTCGATGCTTATTATTTTATCTCTCCTTTCCTTACTTTTTTCCCCTGGCACTTAACATTATTCACATGCCATATGTTTTGGTTATTTGCATGTTTATTCAGCCTCCACTTCTAGAAGGTCTATGCGGACAGGATATGTGTTTTGTTTAGTACTATACCCTCACCACCTAGAATAATTTCTGGCACATGATGGGTGTTGGATACATATTTGGTGGATATTGATTAAGTGATTTCTATGAAATGTTAATATAAATAATTCCTGGCAGATTTGGTACTGATTTCTGGAGACAGCCTCACTCATGAAAGGGAATAAAAGCATTTCCTGCATTTCCCATATTTGGACTATTTATTTCAATAAAAAAAATTTAGTTTGACACAGGGTTCTGGGATACAGAGTGTGAAAATATAAAATCATGCTTTCATGAAGTGAAACATTATGAGGAAATCATTAGGTCATTAAATACAAAATGTGTGATTTCAAACCAAAAGTATAGTTTATCATATCTCAAACAAGAAACAGTACAGGCAATCAAAGTATGCACCAAAACTATCAACACAGTTTTGCCATCTTAGCAGTAGCTTGTGTGTGCCAGCAGCAAAGAAGTCTGGAGAGTGAGTGGCAATGAAATTGTGGAAGGTGTTTTCCACAGCTTGTTGAGAATTGAATGTTTTTCCTTGCAAGAAGTGGTCCAAAGCCCGGAGGAAGTGGTAGTCAATTTTTTTTTGAAACAAGATCTCACTCTGTTGCCCTGGCTAGAGTGCAGCAGTGTCACCATAGCTTACTATAACCTCAAATTCCTGGGCTCAAGTGATCCTTCCACTTCAGCCTCCTGAGTAGCCACCATGCCTAGCAAATTTTTCTAGTGGGATCTTGCTATGTTGCTTAGGCTGGTCTCACCCTCCTGAGCTCAATCAATCCTCCTACCTCAACCTCTCAAAGAGCTAGGATTACAGGTGTGAGTCACGGCACCCAGCCAGGTTTTAGAAATACTTTGAAGGTAGAGCCAGAATTTAAGACTAGTGGTGGAATATGATAGAAAGAATGACTACTCTAACATTCTGGCCCTGACTAGCCAGGAGACCAGAGTTGCCACTTTGTAAAGAAGGGTAAGGTTTTGGAAGGAAGGAGAGAACTCAAATCAAGAAATTATTATTATTTCTTAGATATTAAGTTTGATTTCCAAGTGAATAGTTTTAGTATGCAGGTGATTACATGAATCTCTCCAGGGGAGTGGTTAGGGCCAAAGATACCAATTTGGGAAGTCTCAATAGACAATATTTAAAGCCATGGAGTTGGAAAAAGTTTCCAAAGAGGAATTATAATGGGGACAATATCACAAAGAGGTATTCAAGGGACAGAAGACTCACCCTCATGGAAGGATCATCATGCTACTGAGATGCCTAGGGAGGGTGACCATGAACCAAGAGCAAACATCTCCAGGGGCTGATGAAGAGTGAGCTGGAGAGCTGGGAGAAACTGTAACAAGGAGGGGTAGTGAGTGGGATTGACAAAGGCATGAGCTTCAAAGGAGTTGGGAGGTTTGGGGAAGAAATGAAGAAGCATGGTCTGGAGGTGACAAGGAAGGGCACAGAGCAGCCAGCACTTCTAAACCCAGTTGTAGGAGACAAAAAATAGTTATCAGCTGAGGAGACGATAGGAGAAGTGTTCCCAGGGAGAGCCAGGTTAGAGCTCCAGCAGGAAGAGATTGAGGACATAGAAATTTCTGTTGATTACAGATCTGAGTCCAGAGAGAACAGAGGGAAGAGATCCTTGTTGCAAGGGAAAGATTATTATGGGATTAACAGAGTTACATGGGGATGAGTATTGGCTGGAAAAGGCATGATCTGGGCTTCTTGAGGTTGCTGAAGTACACAGGAATGGAGAATATGATGGGATTATTTACAGTGGATTCTTGGGCTGACAAAGTAAGGAGGTTGTGAATCACTTAAGAGGGAAGTTTCCTGCCCTCAGTCAGCAGAGCTCTGTGGTCTCATGGTCCATTCGCTCTGATGGTGGCTTTCAGACTAGTGCGAATGTGGTGGATTTCAGGGGCATGGCCTGTAGGGACCGTCACACAGCCAATTTATACAATAGAGCCTCAGTAGTAATGAGTACATGAAAGACAAGTTAGTTTTCTTCATCTAAAAGGAAAAGAAAAATGTTTCCCTGGTGTTTAATTCATCACTCACAAGAACACATACTATATCACTCTACACAACTGGAAGGGAGGTTCAGGCTGATTCCTCTTTGGTAAGAAAATGAGTGGTCCACAAAGCATCTAATTGAGGCTAACTTTAAATTTAAAAAATCTACTTAAGATTCTTGGTTGTGTTGGCTTGGAATATGAAAAGACAAATAATTCTGAGGTGACTTAGCAAGAGTTTCATTGCAAGGGAGATCACTTTTCGTGGAAAATATTCACCTGGTTAGTGATTTTTTTTTTTTTTAACCAGCCAGGATCTTGCTATGTTGCCCAGGCTGGAGAGTGGTAGCTATTCACAGGCACAATCATGGCACATCATAACTTTGAACTCCTGGCCTTGAGGAATACTCCCACCTCAGCCTCCATGTTTGTTTGTAGGGTTTGTTAAAATAAAGTCCCTCTCAGGGGCTGGCCTTGCAGCGTGTCTCCTAATGCAGGGAGATAATGTCCTTCCCACGGGGCACTGATGCTCATAGAATCATCTGGTGGTTTTCTTTCCATTGTTTCTACAAAGAAAATGTTGGTGATGAGTTGAGGAATGTAAGGCTGTGAGCACCATTTTCTCAGGGAGAGTGACATTTAGGAGAGGAAAAAAGGAAAGCACTTGCGTGGAAAGGAGAAGGAGTAATACTGTTATCCCTCTTTCCAAATCAGAAACTGCTTCAATCTGCCTCTTCCCTCATTACTCAGAAAAATAAAGTGATACAAAATCCAGTCTATTCCCATGCCTTGAGGCATGACTGCAACTAAACCATTAGGGGATGCAAATTAAATCCTCCCTGACTAAAATTCAGCATACAGCACACTGTTCGGGCCACATACAAAAGCCACCCATTCATAAAGGGACTTTTCCTTTAGCATTGGTGGGCAGTCTGTGCTCAAGCAGGGAGGGAAGTTGGAATTACAGGGCTATTTAAAATAAAATAATACTTCCATTTTTTCCTTAAATTAAGAGATAATAAACTAAGATTGAAATCAGTCTTAGTCACTGAATTTTAAAAAATTAAAAATAGAATTACCGTATGATCCAGCCATTCCAATTGTGGGTATATACTCAAGAGAGCTGAAATCAGGGCCTCAGAAAAATTTGTAATATTTTTATTCCTATGTTCATAAAAGTCCTATTTACAATAGCCAAAAGGTGGAATCAACCCACGTATTCATCAATGAGTGAATGGATAAGCCAAATATGGCATATATATATATGTTAAATAATGTCATTATATATAGATATAGATATATAGGTTATATAGGTTATAGGAATATATATATATATAATGACATTATTTAACTTTTCAAAGAAATGAAAAATTCTTTTATTTTTTTCCTTTTCTTATTCTTTGTTGTTGCTGTTGTTATTGTTGAGAGTGTTAGTCTGTTGCCCTGTAGTCTGTTGCCCTGGGTAGAGTGCTCTGGCATCATAGCTCACCACAACCTTAAACTCTTGGGTTTGAGTAATCCTCTTGCCATAGCCTCCCAAGTACCTGGGAGTACTGGGACTGCAGCTGGCTAATTTTTAGTAGAGATGAGGTCTTGCTCTTGCTTGGGCTGGTCTTGAACTCCTGAGTTCAAGCGATCCACCCGCTTCACCTCCCAGAGTGCTAGGATTACAAGCGTGAGTCACTGCACCCAGCCCTAAGAAATGAAATTATGACACATGCTGAAATATGGCTGAAGTGTAATGACACTAGGCTAAGTGAAATAAGCCAGTCACAAAAGGACAAGTACTACATTATTCTACTTCTATGAGTACCTAGAATAGCCAAATTCACAGAAATAGAAAGTAGAATTGTGGCTTCCAGAGGGGAAATATAAGTTAGTGTTGCATGGGTATAGCATTTCCGTTTGGGTTGCTATAAAAGATCTAGAGAGAGTAGTGATGGTTGAAAAATGAAAGACTGTACTTAATAACCCTGAAATGTAACACTTAAAAATATTAAAGATGGCAAAATTCTTTGTGTGTATTTTACCACAACTTTTTAAAAAAGCTAATGGCTTTATGGATTTAACTATTCTAGACATTTCACATAAATGAAATTATACCTTATGTGGTCTTTGGTGACTTCTTTTACTTACCATGATGTTTTCAAAATTCATTCATGGTACAGCATGTGCCAGAATTTCCTTCCTTTTTAAGGCTGGACAATATTCCATTGTACAGATATACTGTATTTTTCTAGGGGCTGGAGAAATGATGTAATGGAGAGTGCCTGCTAAAGGGCATAGGTTTTCATTATGGAGTGATGAAAATGTTCTAAAAATAGATTGTTCTGACTGTTAAACAACTCAGTTAGTATCCTAAAACACACTGAATTATGCACCTTACAGATGCACATTGTATGGTGCGTGTATTATCTCAATACAGCTGTTATTAAAAAACTGAAAAAAATTAACTAATTACGTCTTAGATTTATTAACAAAAGTATGGAATCCATAAAAAAATGTAGCAAAAGTTGATAATGGCACTTAACAGTATGATTTTGGTTAATTAGTTTTTTCCCAGACCTCTCATTTAAGATCTGGAGATGATATGGAGACATTCAGTTCTTTTAGTGTCTTCTCTTACACATCTTGTGCTTTGCCATGTCACCAGCTGCCTCTAAGGAAGTCAGCCACAGCTGCAGGTGAAACTGGAGCAGAGGTCAAGCTGGAATTTCCTTCCAGTAATTACTGCCTCCACCAAGTCTTTTATTTCTGGTAGAAAGCTTTCATATCTACTGTCTTTTACATTGATACAACTGAAGTTAAGCAGGCCTCGATTGTGCCCTGGTAGATTAACAAAGGGACACAAATGCCCCAGCCAGCACAGGAGGGGAAGGGCAGGGTTTTTATCTATCTAAGGAAAATGCAAAATTCATGTAAAATGTTGCTATTTAGCTCATACTGAATTTTGCAGACATTTTGTCTTTTTCCTCAGCCTAGTCTTGTAAGCTTTGAAATATTCCACCAAAGGGTCCCCTATCAAATCCCCCTGATTTTGGAATGTTTGCAGTTTATTTCTTGTGTCACATTAAGTTGAAGGAATTCTGAGACCTCTCTTTCTGGTCACCCTTTTGATCTCTGAAGACCTAAGAATATTTAGTCTTTTAGTTACTATCATTTCCTTTGTTCAACTTTGAAGCTATTCTCTAAAGGCAGACAAGTGCCACTCAACCAGTTTTCAAATTCCCTCATCAGTACTTGACATATCTATGTGAGATGCTATGACTAAAAATGGGTCTGTGAAAGGATAAGGGATTTTCTGCTCTCTGAACTTTTTAGGTACATGCATTTCCAGTTTATTCTACCCAGAAGAAAGAAAGAGAATGTGTTCCGAGGATAGGCCTTTGTGAGGCATCTTGATTGAAGAGATGACTTATCAAATATCCAGTTTCAACATAAGATTGAGCTACCCACCCATGCTGAAAAGCCAGAGATTCACTAATTAAACCCTCAATTGAAGATGGGGGATATTATTATAACTATTAGTTCTATATTTGGAAATACTGGTAAGAAATGTAGTACTCCTAGCTCAGTGAAAAGCAGGAGAGAAAAAGAGTACAAATGTTGCTGAGTGCAGTGGCTCATACCTGTAATCTTAGCATTCTGGGAGGCTGAAGAGGGAGAGTTGCTTGAGACCAGGAGTTCGAGTTCAGCCTGAGGAAGAGCAAGACCCTCATGTATCCAAAAAAAAAAATTAGACTGGCATGGTGGTGCTTGTAGTCCCAGCCACTTGGGAGGCGAAGACAGGAGGATACTTTGGGCCCAGGAGTGAGCTATGATGACGCACTACCACTGCACTCCAGCCCAGGCACAGAGTGAGAATGGTTCCCCCACCCGAAAAAAGAAAAAGAATATTCAGTGACAAGGTTCATCTTTTGAGTTTTGAGTTGGAGAAATTTACTGACAGCAAAAAGGAAATTTTTAGAGAGGAAAGATCAGAAATTTTGGCCTTTTAATGTGAGAAACATCAAATGTGTTGAATTATTGATACCTCAAACTTTCCAGGACAGTGCCTCAAAATATTTACCTCTTTATGAAAACTCCTTGAAGCATTATTTTGAAAAAATCCTGTCCATTCAAGTACATTTGCAGAGGTGAATAATATTTCAATACATTTATAACAGCCGAATGCTCGGCCTATGGCCTCACTGGAGGTGGGTTTTCTCATGTCCAACCAAAGAAAAAATATCCATCATACTTAAAAAAGGAATCTTTCATTTTAGGCTGTCTGGAAAAGTTTAAAATAGAGAAATATTATTTTCCTTAGAAGTTCTATTAAATAATTCAGACCAGCTATACATCTCAAAAAAAAAAAAAAAAAAAACACCTTTGTTTTCTTTCAGGGAGTCTCTATCCTCTGCAATGGAGTATAATTGTTCTTAGGTTAGATGGTTCTTAGATTAGATGGTGTTTCGCATCTAATCACTTTCTGGAAGTGCTCTCTGATTTTCTTCTTTCTCATCTTCAACCTTTGTGATTCTCTTGGATGTTATTCCACTTCTGACTTCAAGGATGGACATGTGACCTAAGTACGGCCAATCAAAACACTGCCCCTATGTAGGGATAGTGATTGGTTCAAGGATGGGCACATGGCACTTGTGTGGCCAATTAGAGACAATGAGGTTTTAACTTCAGGACATTGGAGTAAGCCAGTACATTTTAAAATGAGTGACTGTTGTAGTTAACTGGGGCTTAAGCTAGCTTTGAAAACCTGGGAGCAAATGTAGAACGCTCACCTCAGAGTTATCCTACCCTTGGGGCAAGGGAACTCGGAACTTATACCCTGGTTCCCATCAGTCATTGGCTAAATGTTACTGGTGGTGGTAGTGAGATCATTGATTCTCTTGGATTTGGGGCTCAGGTGGTCTGGGAAAGCCCCCAGGCAAAAGAAATGCATTTGTAAGTTGGTTCTGTGAGCACCAAAATTATAAGGGTAAGGGAGCTATAGGTGGGGCACAGACCTCATCTGCTACAATCAATGATGCTCTTAATGTAACACAATATATCTTATTCCATTCTATAGAAAACAGTAAATATTAGTCACCAACATAATTTATTCACTCAACAAATATCTATTGTACTATGCACAAGGGTATAGTCATTATGCTAGATGCTAGGAATAATAAGACAGAGACAATCCTATCCCTCAAGAAGCTGACAAGGTATAGCGGATACTAATAAGTTAGAAAAAAATTCATGCTAAAGATAGGGAAAAATGGGGTGCTGGGCCAACACACATGAGAGGAAGCTAATCCAGAACATGTTTTTCAAGTACCCTCCCCAGGTGCCAGTAGCTTTCATTGCAATAGCAGCAGCAGAAAAAAAAAAAAAAAGTTGGAGAGAGATAAAAGTGGTAGATGAGCGAGATGGAAAAGAAGCGGAGATTTTACTATACATCCTTTCCTATTATTTAATTTCATCCTATGTGTATGTATATCTATATCAAACATAATTTTCCAAAAGAAAAAATTCCATTTTTAAAGAATTAAATCTATTAAGCACCAATATAATGAATAAAATTACCAGCTTTTGTAGTAGTGCAAGCAATTGTCTGTAAAGTGCAGCTTAGGAGACTTGGGAATACAAATCCAATTTGGGTGATGCGAGTGTAAGTCACACAGGCACGGCTGGAAAGCAAGAGCAACTGGAAAGTTTAGACCTAATGGAACCACTTTGGCTGGCCTGGCAGTGGGAACCTCGGAGAGCAGAGAATCACAAATTTAAATGGGATGATGTGTTTTGTTTTATTTTTTTTTCTTTTTTAGAGACTTAGTCTCACTCTGTCACCCTCGCTAGAGTGCTGTGGCGTCACACCTCACAACAACCTCCAACTCCCAGGCTTAGGCGATTCTCTTGCCTAAGCCTCCCGAGGTGCCTGCTAGAATGCCCCGCTACTTTTTTGTTGCAGTTTGGCTGGGGCCGGGTTTGAACCCACCACCCTTGGTATATGGGGCCAGTGCACTGCCCACTGAACCACAGGTGCCCACGAATGATTTTTTTTTTTTTTTTGTAGAGACAGAGTCTCACCTTATCACCCTTGGTAGAGTGCCGTGGCATCACACAGCTCACAGCAACCTCCAACTCCTGGGATTAGGCGATTCTCTTGCCTCAGCCTCCCGAGCAGCTGGGACCACAGGTGCCCTCCACATCGCCCAGCTAATTTTCTGGGGGTTTTTTGCAGTTCGGCTGAGGTCGGGTTTGAACCCGCCACCTTCGGTATATGGAGCCAGCGCCCTACTCGCTGAGCCACAGGCTCAGTGCCTGTGGCTCAATGGGCTAAGGCGCCAGTGTACGTGTGAGCTGGAGGATTCTAATGATGTGTTTTTATGTCTCCAGGACAGTCAGGAAGGAGTCTGCACAAACGGAGCAGAACAACTTCTTGATCCTCTTGGCAGCGCTTTGGAAGATGCTCAACAGACAGTTGTCAAATTAAATTAATTATATTTAAAATACATACGTTAGTCTATCACAAATCAATAACAGTGACCATTCCTGGCTTTACATTCACTATGTTGCCTTCAATATAATCTGGTTTTTCATGTTGATGATCCCCAAAGGCAGAGTAATCCCTCCTAGTGAACTTTCTGGCCCCTTTGATAGTTACACATTTTCCATATGAATGTGTTGTCTCTGCTTAGTTACTGTGACCTGGGGGCCCTAAACCTGATTATCTGATTATTTCCTTGAGGTAAACTGACAAAAATCATGTTTCTGAACCTTTAGAGGCAAGCATGAGACTGGAAGTACAGTGGCCCTACCAAAACAAGTATGTTGTTTCTTTTTTCATTTCACTCTAACTCCAAGTACACGTACATAAGTAGAGTTTTGAAGGCATGCCGCAATGAAGTAGAGCATTCAACTCAAAGCTATCCTTTGTTCAAGTCAAAGGCCACCATTGGCATTGTCAAAAATCTACGTTATCTACCGGAGGATTTCATAAATGTTAACGTTTTACTAAGTTTGCTTCAGATATAAATTTTTTTCCTTTAGAAAATAAAATGGGCTATGGTGAATTCTTTGTTTTGTGTGTGACAGTGTCTTATTTTGTTATTCAGCATGAAGGCAGTGGCATGATATTAGCTCACAGCAACCTCAAACTCTTGGGCTCAAGTGATCCTTACACCTCAACCTCCTGAGCAGCTGGCATGCACCAACATACCCAGCTAACTTTTCAATTTTTCTTATAGAGATGGGGTCTCACTATGTTGCTCAGGCTGGTCTTGAATTTCTGATCTCAAACAATCCTCTCACCTTGGCTTCCCAAAGTGTCAAAATTACAGGCATGAGCTACCACTCAGAGCAAGTGACATTTTTGTGTAGTGACCTTTGTACCCTTCCTTGATTCCATGCTCCTCCCACCCTCCATCCCTTCTGAAAGTTTCAGTAACAGAAGTTAATAACATTGTATTCCCCAGGGTTTTTTTTATGTGTTGTTGTATATTAATATTTTAACCCATAAACAATGCCATGTGATTTTGTGAATTTTAAAACTTCAGATTAATAGTATTCTCCTTATATTATTCTGCAACATGTTTATTTATTTACTCAGTATTATGTTTCCTAGACTTACTTATGTAGCTTTATGTGGGGTGCTTACATTTACTATTTTTTTTTTTGAGACAGAGTTTCACTTTGTCACCCTGAGTAGAGTGCTGTAGTGTCATAGCTCACAGCAACCTCAAACTCTTGGGCTCAAGTGATTCTCTTGCCTCAGCCTCCCAAGTATCGCAGTCTACAGGTGCTCGCCACAGTGTCTGGTTAATTTTTAGAGACAGGGTCTTTCTCTTATTCAGGCTGGTCTCAAACTCCTGAACTCAAGCAATCCACCCTCCTTGGCCTCTCAGAGTGCTAGGATTGCAGGCGTGAGCCACCGTGTCCTGCCAGCCATTCACCATCCTCAGGAAGACACAGACTCTAGCCTGCCTTACCTGCACACTGAAAACCTTTCTGCATCTTTCATGTTATTGTTGTCTGGACTATAATTTCAGTTTATTAATACACATTGATTTTATTATCAATTTTATTGATTTATGTGTTTCATGCTGTTACATCCATATAGATCCCTCTGGATGTTATTATTATTATTTTTTCCTTGCTGAATCACCACTTTATGTTGTTTCAAACAAACCTGAAGTTTCATTTTCTGAGGATTCTTTTTACTGGAAATCAAAACCACATTTTTCACAAAATGGGATTATATTACAAATGCAGTGTTAAAATTTGCTCTCTTTTTGCCTAATGATAAATAACAGCTCTATATTTTTATTTCCAAGACTCACTTGGAATCAATTCATTCATCCTCTATTGATGAATATTTAAATTGTGTCCAAATATTTGCTGGCAAAAATATCATTACAGTGAACAGCCTTGAAAAATATAAATCTTTCTGCATTTGACTGGTTCTGTTTGGTTCAAATTCCCAATCATGGCATTTCAGATACATATTTCAAATTTTGACATATGGTTAAACTGCCTTCAAAAAAGTTATTACACCTGCACAACAATGTGGATTTTCCTACTTTCCCAACACTTCACCCAACATGGTTTATCAGTCTTTTATGAATCGCAAACTTTTCTTTAATTATTAGTGAGGTTGAGGGGCCATATTGGCCTCCTCTTTCTGGTCATAGGATGCACTTAGATCTGTCCTACTTTGTAGCTTCATACCCATCCTCCCTTCTGCCTAGAATACGACTGCTTTCTTCTTGATTTTCAGGTTTCCTCTTAAGCATCCTTTAGAGAAATCTTGCCTGGTCCCTAGCCTAGGCTAGGTCTTCCTGTTACAAGTTTTCAAAACTGCCTCCACTTCTTAATGTGCAACGTAATTTTTGTTCTAGTTGTTGATATAATAATCCATCATGCATTTATCTCATGCATGATAGTGAGGCACATGTGGGCAGGAATCTTGTCTTTCTCACTCAAAATATATTAACACCTAGAACAGATGCTCTATAAAGCCATTTTCTTGAATGAATGAAGTATGATGCAGCCAGTGGATTGCCATAGAATATTTTCTGTCATGTAAAAGTATTCAAACTGTTCCAGTTTGTATTACTAAACCTTTCCACATCTATTCTGCTTCTGAGACAGAAATAACAATAAATGAACAACTTGTTCTTTTAATTCCCAGAGCTGACATAATTTTCTCTTTTACCTAACATGCTACTAGATTTTACCTAACATGCTCCAGATGTTTATTTTTGAATTGTATGTCGGTAGCACGTTATTGCTGGGCATTAAGAATGCAAAGCCAAACAAGATGTGACCCTTGTCCTTAAGAAGTTCTTCATCTAAGTCAGAGAAAAAAAAAAGGCTTATGCACAGAAAGTCCAGGGGAACATACTATTGACATTGATGGAGGGAAGACACAGAGGGAACATAAGGATTTCAACCTGGGGGAAGTGGCCCTCAACTATCTGAAAAGACGAGTTAAAACTTTTTTTCCAGCTGAGAGAAGGACGGGACTATAGATTGAAGAGTTGAGTAACAGGCTAGATCTTAGTAAGCCAAATCAGCCATGATGAATAGATTAGACTTTATTCTTTAGGCAATGGTGACCCGTTTCAGCTGGAAGAAGGTAAGATGATTAGATATATGCTGTATGTAATTAAGCAATAATGGAGTATATTCACAGAGAAATAAAATGTTTATTTCTCTGCTTTAAGTAGAAAAAAAAGACAGCCTCTAATTTCACAATTATTCCAATTTTATAATGTATGTTGCAGCTTCAAGTATAAGCAAACATAGCGTGGTGATTTTAGATTGCTAGTTTTCAAGGGGATGATTTTCTTCCTGGGATAAATCACAGCCCCTTATCTCCCTTGTCTGAGTTGTGGCCTGTCTTCTTTCTTCTTGCGCATTAGGGTGGCCACACATTTAAAATCTATACCCTTCGGTTTCTCTCAATGTGTTATTCTAAAAGAAATATCCAAAACTGGGTCATTTATAAAGAAGAGGTTTATATATTTGGCTCACGGTTCTGCAGGTTGTGCAGCATGGCATCAGCATTCACTTCTGGTGAAGGTTTCAGGAGTAGCGAGAAGGTGATGCCAGGCTGCTTTAAACAACCAGCTTTCTTTTGAGCTAATAACGTGAGAACTCACTCATTATCAAGCCAGTGATGAGGGGTCTTCCCCCAAACATCTCTTACCAGACCCAACCTCCATCCAACACTGGGGGTCAAATTTCAACATGAGATTTGGAGGGTTCAAAAATCCAAACCACATCACTGGGTGAAGCAAAAAAAAAAAATCTGTCTTACAGGACTTTTGTAAAGATTAAAGAAGTCTATTTTAAGTGCTTGACCCTCAAAAAAGTTGATATTATTTACTGTAACACATATTGAAACTGGCTACATTGTATGAGATAGTAGTTTGTTTCCACCCTATGCTGGGAAGTGATTATGCCTAATTGTCTTACTGTACCTAAACCATCAATCTAAGCCACAGTCACTTGGCTGGACCATCGGCAGTGCCAATGTCTCCTGCTGGGGCTTCCTCATCCACTTTTGCCCTTCCTACCCTCCATTCTCTACACAGAAACTAATGTTACCCTGTTAAAAATAAGGTAATTTTGGAAGGGGCAATTAGAAGAAAATTGCTCTAAGGTGCTTCTACTTTTTGGAAGAAGCACCTTAGACGTTTTTAGACTTTTTTCAAGTTGTTGAGTATCCATGGTGAAATTTCAAGGCTTATCTCTAGAAAGAATCAAAATAAGGTAAGTAATTAAATGAGAAAATAAAGAACAGAAAAATTGAGACCAATTTTTAAAAGTCAAAAGACAAAAATCAAAAACTAACCAAAAGAAAGTTGGCCCTAGGGTGGCGCCTGTGGCTCAGTGAGTAAGGCGCCGGCCCCATATACCAAGGGTGGGGAGTTCAAACCTGGCCCCGGCCAAACTGCAACAGAAAAATAGCCAGGTGCTGTGGCAGGCACCTGTAGTCCC
>CAUYON010041949.1:0-17077 GCA_963573935.1 Arctocebus calabarensis | reverse complement strand
GAAGCTAAATAACCTTATGCTGAAGGATAGCTGGGTCATAGACGAGATTAAGAAGGAAATTACCAAATTTTTGGAGCAAAATGACTATGAAGACATGAATTACCAGAACCTCTAGGATACTGCAAAGGCAGTCCTAAGGGGGAAATTTATAGCACTGCAATCCTTCCTCAAGAAAATGGAAAGAGAGGAATTTAACAACTTAATGGGACATCTTAAGCAACTAGAGAAGAAAGTACATTCCAACCCCAATCCAAGTAGAAGAAAAGAAATAACCAAAATTAGATAAGAAGTAAATGAAATTGGAAACAAAAGAATTATACAACAGATCAACAAATCAAAAAGTTTTTTTTTGAAAATGTCAATAAAATTGACAAACATTTCGCTAACCTAGCCAGGAAAAAAAGAGAAAAATCTCTAATTTCATCAATCAGAAATGGTAAAGACAAAATAACAACAGACCACTCAGAAATTCAAAAAATCCTTAACGAATATTACAAGAAACTTTACTCTCAGAAATACAAAATTCTGAAGGAAAATGACCAATTCTTAGAAGCACACCACCTACCAAGACTTAGCCAGAACATAGTGGAAACATTGAACAGGCCTATATTAAGTTCTGAAATATCCTCAACTATAAAAATCTCCCTAAAAGAAAAGCCCGGGACCAGATGGCTTCACGTCAGAATTCTACCACACTTTTAAAGAGAACTAGTACCTACATTACTAAAACTCATCCAAAATATAGAAAAAGAAGGAATACTACCCAACACATTCTATGAAGCAAACATCACCTTGATCCCTAAACCAGGGAGAGACCCAACAAGAAAAGAAAACTATAGACCAATATCACAAATGAATATTGATGCAAAAATATTTAATTAATGAAACAGACAAAGAATCCAACAACACATCAAACAAAGTATACCCCATGACCAAGTGGGCTTTACCCCAGGGTCTCAAGGCTGGTTCAATATACGTAAATCCATAAATGTAATTCAGCACATAAACAAATTAAAAAATAAAGACCATATGGTTCTCTCAGTTGGTGCAGAAAAAGCTTTTGACAATATCCAGCATCGCTTCATGATCAGAACACTTGAAAAATTGGTATAGAAGGGACATTTCTTAAACTAATAGAGGCCATGTACAGCAAACCCACAGCCACTATCATATTGAATGGAGTTCAATTGAAACCATTTCCACTTAGATCAGGAACCAGGCAAGGTTGCCCATTATCTCCTCTGCTGTACAACACCGTAATGGAAGTTTTAGCCATTGCAATCGGGGAAGAAAAGGCAATCAAAGGTATCCACATAGGGTCAGAAGAGATCAAACTTTCACTATTTGCAAATGATATGATTGTATATCTGGAAAACACCAGGGATTCTACTACAAAGCATTTAGAAGTGATCAAGGAATACAGAAATGTCTCAGGCTATGAAAGCAACACCCATAAATCTGTAGCTTTTATATATACCAACAACAGCCAAACCGAACAACAGTCAATGACTCTATTCTTTTCACAGTAGTGCCAAAGAAGATGAAATATTTGGGAGTTTACATAACAAAGGATATGAAAGATCTCTATAAAGAGAACTATGAAACTTTAACAAAAGAAATAGCTGAAAATGTTAACAAATGGATAAATATAACATGCTCATGGCTGGGAAGAATCAACATTGTCAAAATGTCTATACTACCCAAAGTAATATATAAATTTAATGCAATTACTATCAAAGCTATGTTTTCATATTTTAAAGATCTCAAAAAAATAATACTTCATTTTATATGGAATTAGAAAAACCTCCAATAGCCAAGACATTATTCAGAAATAAAAACAAAGTAGGAGGCATCACGCTACCAGACCTGAGACTCTACTATAAATCGATAGTGATCAAAACAGCCTGATGCTGGCACAAAAACAGAGAGGTAGATGTTTCGAACAGAATAGAGAACCAAAAGATGAATCCAGCTACCTACCATTACTTGATCTTTGATAAGCCAATTAAAAACTTTCAGTGGGGAAAAGCCTACCTATTTAACACATGGTGCTGGGTGAACTGACTGGCAACCTGTAGAAGACTAAAACTGGACGCACACCTCTAACCATTAACTAAGGTAAACTCTGACTGGATTAAAGATTTAAATTTAAGACATGAAACTATCAAAATATTAAAAGAAAGTGCAGGGGAAACTCTTGAAGGAATTGGCCTGGGTTTTATGAGGAGGACTCCCCAGGCAATTGAAGCAGTATCAAAAATATACTACTGGGACCTGATCAAATTTAAAAGCTTCTGTACAGCCAAGAACATAGTAAGTATAGCAAGCAGACAGCCTCAGAATGGGAGAAAATATTTGCAGGTTATGCCTCCAACATAGGTTTAATAACCAGAATCCACAGAGAACTCAGACATATTAGCAAGAAAAGAACAAGTGATCCCATCTCAGGGTGGGCAAGGGACTTGAAGAGAAACATCTCTAAAGAAGACAGGCACACGGCCTACAGACACATGAAAAAATGCTCACCATCCCTAATCATCAAAGAAATGCAAATCAAAACTACTTTGAGATATCACCTAACTCCAGTAAGATTAGCCCACATGAGAAAATCCCAAAACCAGAAATGTTGGCGTGGATGTGGAGAAAAGGGAACACTCTACACTGCTGGTGGGAATGCACACTAATACGTTCCTTTTGGAAGGATGTTTGAAGAGTACTTAGAGATCTAAAAATAGACCTGCCATTCAATCCATAATTCCTTTACTGGGTATATACCCAGAATACCAAAAATCACATTATAACAAAGACATCTGTACTAGAATGTTCACTATAGCCCAATTCATAATTGCTAAGTCATAGAAGAAGCCCAAGTGCCCATTGACCCACAAATGGATTAATAAATTATGGTACATGTATACCATAGAATACTATGCAGCCTTAAAGAAAGATGGAGACTTTACGTCTTTCATGTTTACATGGATGGAGCTGGAACATATTCTTCTTAGCAAAGTATCTCACAATGGAAAAAAAAGTATCCAATGTACTCAGCCCTACTATGAAGCTAATTTAAAGGTTTCATATGAAGGCTATAACCCAACTATAGCACCAGAATATGGGAAGGGAGAGGAGGGGCAAGGTTGGAGTGGAGGGAGGGTAATTGGTAGGGCCACACCTATGGTGCATCTTAGAAGGGTACAGGTGAACCTTACTAAATGCAGAATACAAATGTCTTCATACAATACCTAAGAAAATGCCATGAAGGGTATGATAAACAGTTTGATGAAAACATTTCAGATTGTATATGAAACCAGCACATTGTACCCCGTGATTGCACTAATGTACACAGCTATGATTTAATAAAAAAAAAAAAATAAATAAAAAAAATAAATCAATAATTTTTTTTAATATTTATCTATTGGATCCTGGAGTTGAACAACAACAATGAGAATGGTAATGTAAGATAATATGATTCAATATAAGAAACTATTAAGGACCCTTGGGGCACAATTTAGGGCAATTTGAGTATGAGTCATCTGGTAGATAACATTATTAAATTAAAGTTGATTTTCTTAGGTGTGGAGATTACTACTGTTTATGAAGATTTACATCATACTGAAGTATTTAGAAGCAAAATATGATGGTTACAATGTAGTTTCAATTGTTTGGCAAAGAAAAAATGTTTGGAAAGGAAATAGAAGACAGAGGACCGGAGATAGCAGTTGGAGCTTGACTTTTCACAAAGCCTTGAAGCTCAGAGAGAGAGAGAAAGAGTACGAGACAACCTGAGAAGGAGAGAGAGAGAAAGTGCATGTGGCACATATTGACAGGTTAGGGGTTCCTTTATGTATTTGATCAGTTTTCCTGTGCAATAAAAATCTTTCAGGCTGGGCATGGTGGCTCACACCTATAATCCCAGCATTCTGGGAGCCAAGGCATGCAGATCCCTTGAGCTCAGGAGTTCAAGAAAAGACTGAGCAAGAGAAAGACCCCTGTCTCTACTAAAAATGGAAAAAATTAGCCAGGTGTTGTGGTAGGCAACAGTAGTTCCAGATGCTCAGGAGGCTGAAGCGGAAGAATGGCTTGAGTTCAAGAGTTTGCGGTTACTATAAGCTGTGACACCACAGCACTCTACCCAAGGCACAAAGTAAGACTCTGTCTCAAAAAAATAAATTAACTAAAAACAAAAATTTTCAAATATATATTTTTAAAAAGGATTTTACTTAAAAAAAGAAGAAGATGAAAATAGAAAAAGAAGTTATGGTCACGCTGCCCACTAATATCCGTGATCCCCATAATAAGCCAGTGTTCGGGTAACTCAGGTTCCTTGAGAAGCTGGGGTACAGAATCTGGATGCATGCACAAGCATGAACCATACTCACCCAGAATCCAAGAATCCAGATGCGTGGGCAAGCACGAACCATACTCACACCAAATCAGGATGCATGCGCATACACAAAACATACTCTCACAGAATCCAGATGAATGCGCACACACAAAACATACTCACATAGAATCGGGATGCTTGAGCAAGCACAAATCATACTCACACAGAATCCGGATGCATGCACACACACGAAACATATTCACACAGAATCGGGATGCGTGCTCACACATGAAACATATTCACACAGAATCGGGATGCATGCACACACACGAACCATACTCATGCAGAATCCAGATGCGTGGACAAGCACGAACCATATTCACACAGAATTGGGATGCATGCGCACACACAAACCACATTCACGCAGAATCAGGATGTGTGCACACACACGAACCATACTCACACAGAATTGGGATGCATACGCACACACGAACCATATTCACACAGAATCAGGATGCGTGCGCACACACAAAGCATACTCACACAGAATTGGGATGCATGTGCACACACGGACCATATTCACACAGAATCAGGATGTGTACACACACATAAACCATACTACCAGAATCGGGATGCATGTGCACACATGGACCATATTCACACAGAATCGGGATGTGTGCACACACACAAACCACACTCACAGAATTGGAATGCGTGCGCACACACAAACCACACTCACAGAATCAGGATGCGTGCCCACACACGAACCACACTCACAGAATCAGGATGCAATACACACATGAACCATACTCACAGAGAATCCGGATGTGTGCGCACACACAAGCCATACTCACAGAGAATCCGGAGGCATGCGCACACACGAGCCATACTCACAGAGAATCGGGATGCTTGTGCACACATGAACCATACTCACAGAATCAGGATGTGTGCACACACATGAGCCATACTCACAGAGAATCAGGATGCTTGTGCACACACGAGCCATACTCACAGAGAATCCGGATTCATTCACACACATGAACCATACTCACAGAGAACCAGGATGCATGAGCACACACAAACCATACTAACAGAAAATCAGGAAGCGTGCACACACACGCACTATACTCACAGAGAATTGGGATGTGTGCGCACACACAAACCATACTCACAGAGAATCAGGATGCATGTGCACACACGAACCATACTCACAGAATCAGGATGCGTGTGCACACACAAACCATATTCACAGAGAATCTGGATGCGTGCGCACACATGAGCCACACTACACAGAGCATCAGGATAGGTGCGCACACACGTACTGTACTCACAGAGAATCAGGATGCGTGTGCACACACAAACCATACTCACAGAGCATTGGGATGCGGGCACATACACGAACCATACTCACAGAGAATCTGAATACTCACAGACACATACACCCTTATCATTTACATGTTTGGAACATTTGCAATTCAATTCTTCATAACATGAAGATTGAATTGAGTGCAAAAAAAAAAGTGAGCATTTTGGAAGGGTGATTGCATCTACGACATAATTGACTTTCTAAAATGGAATGCCAGTGTAACACTCAAAATGTCTTTTCTGTTCTATAGATCCTTATAATTATAAAGTATTAGAGCTAAGGTAAAATTTGGAGATTTGTATCACCAGAGAAGTAACATCCAAAGAGCTCTCTGTGTAGGTAGGAGGATATCATGCTAGTAAAAATTGGAGGCATGGAAATGAAGTCAGTTTGAAGAAATGAAACAGCACATCCCCTATGCTTAAGTAATTTGAATTCTTCCAATTTGGTCCTGGGTATGTGTGATGTTTGTTTTTCCATTCTTGTGGTACTTTGCTTAAGACAATGGTCTCCAATTTCATCCAGGTTGTTGCAAAAAAATACATAATCTCCATACTTTTATGGCCAAATAATATTCCATGTTATACATAGACCACAATTTATTAACCCATTTCCGTGTTGAAGGGCACTTGGGTTGTTTCCACATCTTTGTGATTGTGAATTGTGCTGCTATGAACATTTGAACAGCAAATGTCCTATCCTTTAGCATTGGATGCCTTTTTTTCGTTTTGGTAAATATCTAGTAAAAGGATTGCAAGATCAAATGCAAACTACCGAATCTGTTTGTACCCCCATGTTAATCCAAAATTTAAAAAAAGAAACTTGAATTCTTATTGGAAAGATCTGACACGTTGTTTTGTAAAGGTTTCATTTTGTTTCCAGGCACATTTGAAGCTCTCCTACCAGCAGATAGGGCGGCACCTGTGGGTCAGTCAGTAAGGTGCCGGCCCCATATACCGAGGGTGGTGGATTCAAACCCGGCCCTGGCCAAAACTGCAAAAAAAAAGATTAGCAGAATCCTAGAAGAACCCAAACGAAAGAGTTACATGAAATCTCCCTTAAAAGATTAAATTATTAACATTTCAGTCCTACTGCCTAAGTGTCTGATAACACATCACAGAGAAACACCATGTGGTTGAAATGTTGTAACCTTTGGGGGGGGGGTCCCCACACCAGAGAGGAGTCAGCTGGGAAGACAGAGCCTGGGATGAGCGTCTTCAGAACGTGGCCAGACCCAGCTCTGCAATGTGCCACATGTATCACCTGGGGAAATTCATCTACCATCTCCAAGCCTTAGTTCTGTGATAAAATGAGGACTATATCAATAATCCTTAGAGCTGCTGGAGAAATAAAATGCCTTAAATATGTGGAAGCCATTCTAATCAACTCCTCGTTCTGAACATATCAGGTAGGGGGAGCGGACAGAGAGACTGAGGGCTGATTTCAGGCACTCACCCACCCCCGACCTTCACCTCCCCCTTTCTCTCCAGTTTCTCCTTTTACTCCAAGCAGAAGAGTTTGTGCTAAGATTGAAATAAGCAGCACTTCATCAAGGAAAGTTCTAGAGATGGTAATAGGAGAGAAAACTGACTCTTCCACAGGGAACATCACTTTGTTAAGAACAAAGTACAAAGATCTTCTAAATTTAGCAGCTTGAACTAGCAAATACTTAGTTCTGGAAAATTGTAAGGATCTTCTCATGCTAGTTACTTTAGAAAAAAAAAAAGCCTTGAAAGTATTGGTTGCAAAGCATTTCTTAAATTGATGGGGCACGTTTCTATTAATATCACTCCCCTGAAAAAAAAAATACACTCTCTCCTGGTTGACATTATTTTATAAGAGCACTTTAATAATAAGAAGAAATGTAGTTTTCTATTTAAATAAGTGCTCTTAAATCTAAGAATGACAACTGGATACAATGTATTTTTAAAAAGAAAGAAAGAAAAGAAAAAACTTTCCGAATAGATGAAAATCAAAGTCACTGACCTGAGGTAAGAAAATTTTGGGAGTGAACTTTCATTCTTATGGAGAAGTCAGAACTGTGGCGATTAGAGAGAGGACTGGACAGGGAGCCCATTGACTTGGGTTCAGCCGCGGTTTGACTGTTGACTCACTTGACTTTAGACGAATCACTTGGCTTTGGAGCCTCAGTTTTCTCCAGCGAAATTAGACGCACATGAAGGTTTTTTCAGCTAAAATTAGATGCACGTGAAGGTTTTTTCAACTAGCATTCCACATACATCATTATTTTAAACTTTTTCTAATAGGAATTTCACTTACAGTTCTGCATTTTCTAAAGCTAGAAAATTGTGCATTGGTCCTGCAATATAATTATTTGCTATCTACTTAACCAAAATGGATTTTATCTTCAGAATGAAATGCTTTTAATGTCTAACCCTTGACAGAGAGTGCAGTAAAATTCCTCATCAAACTTCCAATTGACCAATCGCACATAGAGTTTACCCCTTAAAACTGTATTTATCACCAAATACTAATTTTATCATTCAAAAGAAAATATCATGAATTGAAATTACTATATAAGTAAATGAATTTTTTTCAAACTGCAGGGCAACTGCTGAAATGACCTTTTTACTGACTTGCCCTGACATTTTTTCATGCTGTGACATCACCACATTATTGTGGGTTAATTTATCTTCTCTAAACCAGCATGTCTCCCAGCACACCTGTCCTAACTGCCACAGCAGCTTCCCTGGGCACCTGACGAAGCTGTGTCCCTCACTCTGCCCTGTCGCTCATCAGTGGACGGCCTGAAAGGAAGACAAAAGCAAAGACTGGGGCTCAATGCCTCAGCTCCGAGGCTCTGTTTCTTTCTTCCTAAAAGAGGCGTTATTTATACCCGCTGTTTATATCAAGTTGAATACACCGTATTTTTACCTTCTAATAGTTTAGCAAGCTATTTATTCAACACTGACTTCTAATATTTTAGCAAGCTATTTATTCAACACTGACTATGCAAAGAAAAAAAATCTATTGACCGTTTCTTTACATTTACTTTTTACCCATCAATTTGTTCCATGTTCTAAACAGCACAAAAGTCATCTGATGCCTAGTGCCATTTGGGGTTTTTAATACTTTTATTTTTTATTTCAGATTAACATGAGGGTACAAACAGTTTGGCTGCAATGTTTGCATTCTTAGGTGAGGTCCGTATTGTGCCCAGGTCGTGTGCCACATCCCCTTACCTCGGCCCCTAAGTGGCACCCTTCCCGCTCCCTCCCAATCCCTGTCTTGAATGGAGTTTTCCTTTTGTGTGGGCATATGTAGATCAGTGACTGGCTTCTTACTAGTGTTGAGTACATTGGAGACCTGCTTTTACATTCTTGGCACACTTTACCAAAGAGAATGTCTTCCAGCTCCATCCAGGCTAATACAAAAGAAGTAAAGTCTCCATCTGTTTTTATAGTATAACAATGTGAATAGTATTCCATGGTACACATATACCATAGTTTATTAACCCATTCCTGGGCTGATGGGGCCCTGTGTCATTTATTAAATTCAGTTTTACAAAAATGTTTAAAAGCCCCCCCGAGTGGTCAAGATGCCAGCATTGTAGTAAACTAGAGATGAATAAGATGAGTGAGCTACTAGGACACTGCCCCTGTTGGTTTATTATAACAAGTGCTTCCGAGGTTACCCTGGCAACACAAGGAGAGGGCAGTTACTCGTCTCCCTGAGAATTCCAAGGAAATTTCACAGGGAAGGTGACATTTAAAGATTGAAGAAGTTACCCAGGGAAACGAACAAGCAAATCCACAGCGGCCAGGGAGAGGGTGGAGAATGGAACAGCGCAGCGCGAGCAGCCTGGGGCCTCGCGGGGGATTAGCCGGAGACAGTCTGGATTTGGACAACACGCCAAAGCTCTTAAATTCCGCCCAGCAGAATACAATAAATGCCGTTTGTAACCGGAGTTGCGTCTTCACATTTCTGTTCATTTTGAGGCGTTGGCTCTGGAGACCGAGCTGCGGATGTGGGGGGGCTGGGTGGACGGGGGTGAGGTTGGAAGGAGACGAGGGAGAGATTCTCCCGGGAGACATAGAGAAATGGAAGAAGGATTTTCGAGACATTTTGGAGGAGGATGCCATAGCACATGACAGGTGAGTGTCGGTGAAAGTGAAGGTGTCAGAAAGGGGAAGTCAGGACTGACATCAGAATCCTGGACGCTAACGGAGAGGACATGTCAGGACAGCCACAAGACCCGTGGACTGTGGTGTCTTCAACACATCCAAGAGAAAAGTCTACTCGCTTGTTGGGGAAATGGCACTGACGTGACGGTGGGGTGGGTGCCCGAGAGGGGACACGAGCTGAGGCTCACTGGGCCTGAGCAGCTGGGAGGTTAGGAAGAAGGATGTGACAGCGTGGGGAAGTGGGGAAGGGAAGACAAGAGCGGGGACCGAGAATACAAGAGCGAGCGCAGGGAGTCTCCAGCAGGACGGGACGGGGCGGGCAGAGGCAGCCCCACAGCCCAGCGGAGCAGGGAGGCCGCCGGCGCTCAGGGAGCAGGGCACAGGGGAGAAACCGCTCCGGTCAGCAGTTCTTCCCTGAGTCCCCAACACAAGACCAACTGACGCCTTCTACTTCTACCGCCCATGTCACATTGCTCACTCCCACCTCTAGGTGGGCCAAGTCCCCCGCCCCAGACATCATTCCCCTGCTGCCGAGGGGAAGGGGACGGCAGGCTGGGGGACACGCGCCAGTCCGAGCGGAAGAGAAAACTGTCAGGAACCAGGAGGTCGCGAAGGAGGCAGAGACGGCAGGTGCCGCCCTGCTGCTCAGGGGATGCGGGAGTCCTCTGCGCCTGTTTCTGCAAAGGACTCAGGTAAGAGGAGCCCAGCAGGAAACCATCAGTCACCAACCTTGTCCAACATTCCACAGGAAGATCCCGAGAAATTGTGTCTGCTCCTTCCAATAAACTGATTTGTAAAATCAGTCATGGAACTATCCAAGTTAGCCGTGGAACTGTGTTGTTAAGAGATTGCAGGGAGGGTAAAATAATTCTGAAAAAAAAGAAAGGGGTTTTGTCTGTAGAAGTTTCAGTAAGGATCGCCCAGGGACCCCAAAGACGGCGGGGTGAAATGCTGCCTCCCTCTCGGAGACAGTGAAATTCGGGGCCTTGCGCTGTG
The DNA here is from genome assembly GCA_963573935.1 of Arctocebus calabarensis. Classification (NCBI taxonomy): domain Eukaryota; kingdom Metazoa; phylum Chordata; class Mammalia; order Primates; family Lorisidae; genus Arctocebus; species Arctocebus calabarensis. Next base: position 6,246 of record CAUYON010041949.1, on the reverse strand, counting down.
CGTTATTCCAACTCTTGGGCGCTGGTCTGGACTCTGATTGTTTTGCCATCACTCATCGCTGAAATGTTACTGTTTTTTGCTTGATTTGGGTGTCATGCCACATAAACACACAAACCAGGAACCAACACTAACAATATTATTACCATTTTTGTCGAACCCTTATAGTTATTTAAAGAAATGACAACAGATAGCCGGGGAAGACTCCATGCCAATTCACAGTAACGTTACCAAAAAATTTACAGAGAGACGGGGACTGGCAGCTATATTGAAAAATCAGTCCCAAGACTTGGAGGATTTTACTAAACTTGCAGAGAAGTTCAAACTGCCAAACTTCCCAACAATGTGAAGAGCAGACGGCCCAAATGGTATCATTTTCACCCTGCTCCGGAAATTAAGCAGCTCTGAGCTGTAAAGCCCATAATTTAACCCGAGGGCAAATTGCTAAAGCACTTAACCACTGAGGTACTAATCTTCCTTTCCCATGTGAACTCAAATTGACTCCTGACAGCAAAATCAATTGAGGAGCTTTACCCCCGGGAGAGCTTCCAAAAAGCAGTGTAATCAGGAGATAAGGGAATCAGATGGTGACTGCCTGGTCACAGCCCTCCACCAAGGGCCACCAGCCGCCACAGGCTGCGCCCGGCCCCAGGGCCCGAGCTGTTGTCCCCTAAGGCAGATGCTTAGGGACTCAGGTGCTTGGGGGTCAAGACACCTTTCCCATATTTATCTCTAATCTTGTCACCTGGAACTCTTGAGGGTGGGCAAATTAGCCATGCTGGTTCCCAAGAGCAGCTAGGGAATCATAAACAACCTCTTTTTTTGTGCGTCCCAGAACGCTGAGCGCCCGGTCCAATGTAGGTGACGGCCTCCATGTGCAGGCCCATGAGGCAGCGCTCCCCAACTTCTAGGGCACCACAATTTTTCCACAGACTGGGTGGGGAGGGGTAGTTTCAGATGATTCAAGCACAATTCATTTATTGTGCACTTCCTTATTGTTTCATTGTATTATATAAGTAATAAATTACACAACTCGCCGTAATGCAGAATCAGTGGGAGTCCCGAGCCTGTTTTCCTGCAACTAGATGGTCCCATCTGGGGGGGGGGAGACAGTGACACCCGAAGCGTGCTGCTGCTCTAAAGCTGCCACCAACTGCAGCTTAATACCCACTTGCCATTCACGGATAGGGTTCTTCTGTTTTGATGTGGGTCTGCAGGCGATCGCTGTATTATGGCCTCTCTGCTAGTGACCATCTGTATTTGTGGCCGCTGCCCAGTGCCAGCAACACAGCTCAGCTCCACTCAGACCATCAGGCCTTAGGTTCTCCTAAGAAGCACACAGCCTGGGTCCCTCACCGGTCACAGTAGGGTTGGCGCTGCTGTGACAATCGGGCAGGGGCAATGGGATCAGGACGGAGGAAGCTCTGCTGATTCTCCTGCCACTCAGCTCCTGCCTGCGTTCCGTTCCTAGTAGGCCACAGACCAGTCTGGTCCAGGGTCTAGGGAGTCGGAGAGCCCAGACTTACGGCTTCTTGAACGGAAGGTATGAACTGTCTGCTTTGAACTTGGGGGCGGAGGGTGTTAGAAATTCAGTATGTCAATCTTGTGGGTTTTCCAGTAAAAGAAAATACCTAGTTGTTGCTCTAAACAATGAACAGATAGTCGTGGCCTCATTGTCACCTGTCACACGTCATCAGAACCCCCTCATACACACCCGTTTTTCTACCCAACGGAGAACACAATGTGCAAAAAAAACACAACGTAAACGTGGGCGAGTCCTTGACCTCTGAGTTTCTTTCCCTGCCTTGTATGCCACTGCCTACAAGGGTTGCCATGGAGATTAAATGAGAAAACACAAAATACAGGCACAAAATATAAAGCCCTGCCTCCCTTTATTCTTCTCTGAGTACTAATGTTTGCTCTGAGTGCCGCACACACCCAAGCTCCATCCAGCATCAGGCACATTTGGAGTAATACAGAGAGGACACCCCCCCAGAGTTAAAATTCACATTCTGTCTCTGTACACATTCATTAACAGCCCACCCGTCACACAGCCTCCCAAACCTCCCTCTCTCACCTCCTCCTCATGGCCCCCTTATGTTTGACAACATGACCTCAAACCATCCCATAAGGAGATGGATTTCAAAATAATTCATTTGTGAGAGGACGTTAATATAATTGTGCCAGTTATGTGTCAATTTATCTAGAGTAAAATTATAGCTATATTTTAAGATTATAAACATATAAAGACTGAGTTTTCTTTTTCTTTTTTTTTAGACACAGAGTTTTCATAAAAAGTTCTATAGCTGGCGGCACCCATAGCTCAGTGGGTAGGGCGCTGGCCACATTCACTGATGCTGACGGGTTCGAACCTGGCCCAGGCCTCCTAAACAACAATGACAACCGCAACAAAAAAATAGCTGGGTGTTGTGTTGGGCACCTGTAGTCCCAGCTACTTGGGAGGCAGAGGCAAGAGAATCACTTAAGCGCAAGAGTTTGAGGTCGCTGTGAGCTGTGACTCCACGGCACTCTACCCAGGGTGACAGAGTGAGATTCTGTCTTAAAAACAACAACAACAACAACAAAGTTCTATAGCTTGTCAGATGTCATAACCAAGAAGAAAAGAACTGGAATATTCATTTGGGCTTAGGGAGAGCCTGTGGCCAAAGTCAAAGAGCTCACTTATTAGGCCAGAACTACAACTTAGACAATGACAGAGACCTGGGTACTTGTGCTGTGAAAGGGGTTTGAGTTTGCAAGATGAAGGAATTTTTCAGGAAGACAAGATAGCAATGAGAATCCACCTGAATGTCAGTCAGGCAAAAAGCTAGAGAGCAAAGAAGGCAGGCAAGGTTGCTGCTAAGTTGTGCCAGCCCTTTGGGGTTAAAATGTAATTAACTTTGAATTGGATACTGGAAAACTGGCCTCTTTGAAGTTAAGCAAGCTGAAAACAGCTTCATAGAATGCTAAAAGTTCAGGCATGATAAAAATATTTTAAGTGTTACCTAATCATCCAAAGCATGGATGACCCAAGAAATGATGCCTCTATTCCGGAACACCTCCAAGGACTTACAAAATAAAATCACACACACACACACACCACTTTAGATGGTTCTGCTCATTAGAAAATGTTTTCATACTTGAACCAAAAGCTGTCTGTTAGGAAGCTCTATAACTTGTTAAAATGCCGACACTCAACTCTTCACAGAAAATCTAATTACATATTCTCATGACAGCTCTTCAAATATTGAATATGGTTATCACATCACCCAAATTCTCTCATTTTAGACCATTTATTTCCACTTCTTTCAGCATGGCTGACTCACATTGGTTACTCTCTTATCTACCTCTTGACCATTCAGTATGGGTAGTCCCCACATTACAAATAAGATAGGTTCTGTAGGTTTGTTTTTAAATTGAATTTGTATGTAAGTTGGAACAGATATATTTAACTATTACCTGTAATAGCCTCAATTCATAAGTGTAACCTATACGTAAGTCAGGTGTTTTTCTACCCATAAAATATTCACCCAGACCAATTCCTTGAAGAGTTTTCCCTGCACTTTCTTCTAGTATTTTTATAGTTTCATGTCTTAAGTTTAAATCTTTAATCCAGCAAGAATCTATCTTAGTTAATGGTGAGAGGTGGGGGTCCAGTTGTAGTCTTCTACAGGTCACCAGCCAGTTTACCCAGCACCATTTGTTAAATAGGAAATCTTTTCCCCACTGAATGTTTTTAATTGGCTTGTCAAAGATCAAATAATGATAAGTAGCTGGGTTCATCTCTTGGTTCTCTATTCTGTTCCATACATATACTAAAATTGGAACGATACAGAGAAGATTAGCATGGCCCCTGCACAAGGATGACACACAAATTTGTGAAGCGTTCCATATTTTTAATTATCTTGTTTGCATTATATTAAAAAAAAAAAGAGAGAACTACCTGTATGTCCAAATTGTCTTGAATTGGCCCAATGGGGCAGAGAAGGAAGGGCTGCAGACTCCATCATATTTCATTTACTTCTCTTTGAAAGTTTCATCACACCATAGGCCAATTGTATACTTATTGCCAACCGAAATTTCCTATAGCTTAGATAGAATTTTTTTTTCAAAAAGCTTTTTTTTTTTTTAAATTAAATCATGGTTGTGTACATAAATGCAATCATGGGGTACAAGGTGCTGGTTTTAATTTGAAATGTTTTCATCAAACTGATTGATACAGCTTTCGTGGCATTTTCTTGGTTATTGTGTGCAGACATTTGTATTCTACATTTAGTAAGTTTCACCTGTACCCTTCTAAGATGCACCATTTACCCTCCCTCTGCCCATCCTTCCCCTTTCCTTTCCCCTCCCTTGCCCCTTTCCCCATATTCTTGTGCTGTAATTGGGTTATAGTTTTCATGTGAAAGCTATAAATTAGTTTCATAGTAGGGCTGAGTACATTGGATACTTTTTCTCCCTTTCTTGGGATACTTTGCTAAGAAGAATATTTTCCAGCTCCATCCATGTAAACATGAAAGAGGTAAAGTCTCCATCTTTCTTTAAGGCTGCATAATATTCCATGGTGTACATATGCCACAATTTATTAAGCCTTTCATGGGTCGAGGGGCACTTGGGCTTTTTCTATGACTTAGCAATTATGAATTGGGCTGCAATAAACATTCTGATGCAGATATCTTTGTTATAATGTGATTTTTGGTCTTCTGGATATATACCTAGTAGAGGAATTATAGGATGAATGGCAGTTCTATTTTTAGATTTCCAAGTATTCTCCAGATATGTGTCCAAAAGGACCACATTAGTTTGCATTCCCACCAGCAACATAGTAGTGTTCCATTTTCTCCACATCCATGCCAGCATCTCTGGTTTGGGGATTTTGTAATGCAGGCTAATCTTACTGGAGCTAGATGATATCTCAAAGTAGTTTTGATTTGCATTTCTCTGATGATTAAGGATGATGAGCATTTTTTCATTTATCTGTAGGCCATGCGCCTGTCTTCTTTAGAGAAGTTTCTCTTCAAGTCCTTTGCCCACCCTGCGATGGGATCACTTGTTCTTTTCTTGCTAATATGTTTGAGTTCTCTGTGTATTCTGTTTATTAAAGCTTTGTCGGAGATAACCTGCAAATATCTTCTCCCATTCTGAGGGCTGTTTGCTTGCTTTACTAACTGTATTCTTGGCTATGCCAAAGCTTTTTAGTTTGAACAGATCCCAGTAGTGTATTTTTGATGCTGCTTCAATCGCCCCGGGGATGGGGGGGTCCTCCTCATAAAATATTCACCCAGACCAATTCCTTGAAGAGTTTTCCCTGCAAATTTCTTCTAGTATTTTTATAGTTTCATGTCTTAAGTTTAAATCTTTAATCCAGCAAGAATCTATCTTAGTTAATGGTGAGAGGTGTGGGTCCAGTTTTAGTCTTCTACAGGTCACCAGCCAGTTTACCCAGCACCATTTGTTAAATAGGAAATCTTTTCCCCACTGAATGTTTTTAATTGGCTTGTCAAAGATCAAATAATGGTAAGTAACTGGGTTCATCTCTTGGTTCTCTATTCTGTTCCATACATCTACCTCTCAGTTTTTGTGCCAGTACCATACTGTTTTGATCACTATCATTTTATAGTATAATCTGAGGTCTGGAAGCATAACTCCTCCTGCTTTGTTTTTATTTCTGAGTAATGTCTTGGTTATTTGAGTTTGTTTCTGATTCCATATAAAATGATGTGTTATTTTTTTCAAGATCTTTAAAATATGACAATGGAACTTTAATAGGTATTGCATTAAAATTGTATATCGCTTTGGGTAGTATAGACATTTTGATAATGTTGATTCTTCCTAGCCATGAGCATGGTATTGGAAGAACCAAGCTGATTCCATTTTGTTAAAACTAATTCTACCTTGCCCCACAGCCTTCGATTCACATGTACACATCAAAGGTTAATTTATGCCTGCATACCAAAGAGCTAATTTACACCTGAATACCAAAGTGATAGGCAGCCTGCTTCCTCCCTCTCCTGCGGCTCCAGTATGTCCGCCCCAAGCATAAGGGTGTTTAAAGGCAGGCCATTCCCAATAGTAAATATTTCCCCAGGCCATCCTGGTAGTAAATATTTCCCCAGGTACTTATGCCCCCTATCAGCTCTCCCCAGCAGTTCACGCCCAACACTCCCTCCCTTTGTTCCTTTCTGTACCCTTAAAACTGCTCTTCCCTCTGTGAGCGAGGCTTTTCTGCTATCCTGCCTTGTCAGGAGC
>CAUYON010041947.1:0-13511 GCA_963573935.1 Arctocebus calabarensis | reverse complement strand
AATTTTATTGAATCATAATTATGTACATTGGTGCAATCACAGGGCACGATTCATATACATTCAAAAATATTTTGATCATACTGTTACAGATATCCTTCATGGCATTTCCTTGATCACTATATAAAGACATTAATACTCTACTGGCGAAACTTATTAAACTTACATTGTACTTTTAATTTCAAAATAAGTCCCAAATAAAAAGATTGAGTTCCAATATGATGGTAAATTTTTTGAAAAAACTTCTTTTGTTTGTTCAGAAATTAAACATAGTAATGGAACCATGTAATTATAAGAAAAATCTCCCTTTTCCGCTTGTAACTTTTCCTATTTATTAAAATGCATTGATGTTTTATCTGTATGCCTCTTTAGTATTTGATATTAGGGTTTAATAGTTAGAAAAGAACAAAAAGCAGAATCTATGCAACACAGAATTTACTCCTTATTTATTTGCAGTAATGCCTTGTGTTTTATTAACAATATATAGGGACAAAAATTCTTATTGAGAAGTTAATCTTATAGTTCACCCATAGTGATTCTACACAATAAAATAATTTATATGTTTATCACAGTAAAAAGAAAAAAAAAACATACTGCAGTTTGGCTGCCAAAAACAAAGCCACTAGCCTTTAGAGTTTAGTAGTAAATGAAACAGGAGCTACACGTTGAACAGTGTACGGTTACTGTAGGGGAAAGGGTTGGACTAATCACCTTCGATGACCTTTTTCATGACTGGCTTTCATTCTCCCTCATTAAACTGTAACCCCATGTTTTCTACTGTCTTTAATATAGCAGAAGGTTTTAAAAGATTCACATTAAATTCATCTTGTGGTGGGGAAGGGAACCTATCAAAGTTTTCACCCAATTTTCCATTCTTAAGGCACAAAGAACTTTATATGTTAGCTTTTTTACTTATTTATGTGATGAAGATTTATGTTTTCAAGATGTCTGAGTCTTTGTAACTATTGTTTTCACCTCCAATTTCATATCATCCTGACAATCTAATAAAGTAGATAACTATCAGTACCTCCCATTTGGTAGAGGAGGACTTTTGAGGCATTGAAAGTACAGGCAAAAGTACAGGCAGCTGTCTTAGATTCTTTTAAACTGAGAGAAATAAACTGTGGACTCAGTTCATTTGACTCCCTAGCTCTTAACAGGATTAGACCTAAAATGACTGATCACCTCATTACCTGAAGCGTTCTTTGCCTATCCACATTTCTCATATAATGCAGAAACTAACTATATCAGAAAAACACCGAGACAAACCTTATTTCACCTGTACTTTGTGTGCTTCCAAGTGTAAAACTATTCTATCAGATGGACTGCCAAGAAAATCCCGATTTGTGCTGGCAGTTTATTTTTTTCCCCTGGGAACTTCAGGGCCCCACAGTGGATCAGGCTTTTCATAGACTTCATGACAATCCACTCCTTTTCTCAGGGATAAGCTATGAAGAGCGAGCAGAATAGAAATTACTCAGAGGTAACAGAGTTTATTCTACTGGGCTTCAGATCCTCTCCAGAAGTACAGACACTTCTATTCTTACTGTTCCTTCTTCTCTACGTGGTCATCGTGGTGGGAAACGCCAGCATGTTAGTCGTCATTAAAATAGACAGCAGACTTCACACGCCTATGTATTTCTTTCTCAGAAATTTGTCTTATTTAGACCTCTGCTATTCCACAGTCATTGCGCCCAAAACCCTGGCTACTTTCTTGTCCAAGGAAAAGAAAATTTCTTACAATGGCTGTGCCACACAGTTCTTTTTCTTTGCTCTCTTCGTCGGGACCGAAGGCGTTCTTCTGGCTGTGATGGCCTACGATCGCTTCTCGGCCATTTGCTCGCCTTTCCTCTACCCCGTGCGCATGTCGCAGCCGGCTTGTGCTCGCCTGGTGCTCGGCTCCTACCTCTGCGGGTGCATCAACTCCTCCATACAAACCGGCTTCACCTTCAGTTTGCGATTCTGTGGCGAAAACAGACTGGACCACTTCTTCTGCGATGTCCCTGCCCTGATCAAGATCTCCTGCGTGGACACCTTGGTGAACGAGATTGTGCTGTTTATTCTCTCCGCCCTCATCATCGTCAGCACCGTCTCTGTCATTCTGGTGTCCTACGTCTACATCGTCTCCACTGTCCTGAAGATCCCCTCGGTGCAGGGCAGGAGGAAGACCTTCTCCACCTGCAGCGCTCACCTTGCGGTGGTGAGTTTGTTCTACGGTACCGTGTTCTTCATGTACGCCCAGCCGGGGGCCCTCTCCTCGCCAGAGAAAAGCAAGATTATAGCTGTGTTCTACACCCTCGTCATCCCTATGTTAAATCCTCTGATTTACAGTCTGAGAAATAAAGACGTGAAAAATGCTTTACAAAGGATAACGATGAAAAAAATGCCTTTACATCAATAAAACTAAAATCAACTAAATGCATACTGTCAATAATTTCTTATGGAATAGTTTCAAAGAGAGACATCTAAAAGTTTGGGAGATTAAAGTTTCTTTTCATTTTTATCATCAATAGGTCTTTTAAAGATACATTAAAAATTAATGTAGATTTTCAAGTGTCTACATACTTATTTTATAGTGTGATATCTACGTATTACAAAACTTTGTTATTCTTGTTTCATTTGGCTTAGATGTGTTCAAAACTATAGCTAAAATGCAGTACTAGCAATATACTACATTTGCATACACATTAAATTTATTAACACATTGTCTTTATATACGTACGGACATCTATCTATTGGGAAGGGGAAAATAGAGATAGACGCTACTGAATGTTTTAACTTCTTTGTTTTATCCAGATCATGAGCAAGTTGGCTATTGATAAATCTTAGCAAATGAGAAGTATTACGGTAACATAAATTACTGGCATTAAAATGCCAAATACAAGGGATTAGTGGCATGTGTTATGCCAATAATATTGTTAAATCATCTAAAATATTAATGATTTCATGCAGAAGGAAAAATAAAGTAAATGTCATATAGTTGCTATAAAACTCTCTTGTCATGGGGAGCAATATTTGGTGAATAATCAGTATAATGTTTATTAGTTTCTATTGTGGCAGTTGCCTATAGTCCCAGGTACTTGGGAGGCTGAGGTAAGGGATCACTTGAGCCCAAGAGTTTGAGGTTGTTGTGAGCTATGATGCCATGGCACTCTACCGGAGCAGAAAAATGAGCCTCTGTCTCAAAAAAATAAACATTTATATGTTAAGTACATATAAGTACATTAAGTACAAACTTAATGAGCATAAATTTTAAATGAGAAAATATTAGAAATATTTTCTTTAAAATATAGTAAAAGACAAAATGTCCATTATCTTTGATGCAGTTAAGCATTCTGTCTGATGTCTAGCCAGTGTAATATGAACATAAATAAAAATTTAATATATAAAGGATAAAATGTGGCATTAAATCACCAAAATGTGGAAACAGACTAAATGCCCACCAACCCAGGAATGGATTAACAAGCTGTAGTATATGTACACCATGGAATACTATTCAGCCATTAGAAAAAATGGAGACTTTACAGCCTTTGTATTAACCTGGATGGAAATGGAACACATTATTATTAGTAAAGCATCACAAGAATGGAGAAACATGAATCCTATGTACTCAATTTTGATATGAGGACAGTTAATGACAATGAATGATGTGGTGAGAGTGGGGGAAGGGGAGAGCAGAGAGAGAAAGGAGGAAGGGGGTGGGGGAAAGGAAAAGCAGAGAGATGGGAGGAGGGAGGGAATTGGGGTCTTGGTGTGTGCCACACCTTTGGGGGGCAAGACATGATGGTAAGAGGGACTTTACCTAACAAATGCAATCAGTGTAACCTGGTTTCTTCTACCGTCAATGAATCCCAAACAATAAAAAAAAAAAATTAAAAAAGAGAAAAAAATGCCAATAATTCAGAAAAAAATGTGCTATTAAACTGTTATTCATATGATTGTTTAAAGAAGAGTTCATAAAGTGCTTGGATTAATGTACAAAAATCAATTGCATGCTCACATAATAAAAGCAAACAAGTACAGAATGTAATTGAAAAGTCCATACTATTTACATGTTTATCAGAGATTAGCAATGACTTAGGAATAATTGAACCAAGATGTATAAGACCTCTGTGGAAAATCATAAAATTATTTAGTCATACCACAGAAAATAATGTTCAAGAGTTACAAAGAGCATTAACCGTGTAAGAAAAGATATATACACGTAAATATAGTGGATTTCAGACTGTTTTCTGGGTGGTGCCTGTGGCTCTAGGAGTAGGGCACCAGCCCCATATAACGGAGGTGGTGAGTTGAAAACCCAGTCCCAGCCAAAAAAACTGCAAAAAAAAAAAAAAAAAAACTGGACCATTTTCCATCATTAGAGGATACTTTATAGCAAGGAAAAGCACAAAACACAAGCCAAAAGAATGTATCCACAGTGCAGACAGCTAGCAAGATTATATGCTAAACTCCTACAATCTGTAATAATGGCACAGCCATCTAATAAAGTGGGAAGAGTTGATTAACACATTTCACAGAAAAGTAAACAATAAAATTTGAGATTTTTTTTTTCTACAAAAGAAATAGAAATTAAGATTAGAATAAAATTTCATTTTACAACCATTCATTTGGAAAGAAGTGAAAAAGTCTGACCACCCCTTTGCAGGAGTGTATATGGTCTGTAGCATGCATTCTCAGCAGGGGCAACATTGCAGGGAAAAATAAACCTTATGTGTGGTACAAAACTCTTATTCTTTTTGTGTATAATTTCTTATGTATCACATCTTTTTTGTTTATACATAAGTATAAAAATTATGTCTATGGTATGCATATAATATGAAAACAATTATACAGTCTGTTTATGGTATTAAAGTTATATGGGGATGACTAGAAAATAGGAAGGAAAAGGCTCTTGGGGTGATATGAAAAAACAAATCTGAATCTGAAGGTGACCTATAACTCCATTTTACATTGTGTTTATAAGTAAGTGAAAATAATGTGAGAATGCATTTGTCATTGCCTCCTATAGTCAGGCACTCACTCAGCAATTCCTCTCCTAAATAGACATCCAAAAGATCTTACACATGTTCTAGAGAAATATGTATAAGAATGTTATAAAAGCGTAGTTAACAAAATAAAAATTTCAGAAATAAATCAAATGCTCATCAATAGAATTGTTGATCATGAAAAATGGTGTATTTACCCAATAAAATATTATGAGGCTAATAAATTACTGATACATTCACAATGAAAATTAATCTGCGCAGCAATACATTAATATTAAGGGGAAAGTAAGTCCCCAAAGATTATATACAAAACAACTTTTTTAATGAACTGAAGTCTATAATTTATTTAAATTTCATTAGTTTTTTTTCCCTTAATGTTTTAGGAATTTTCTAGGATGTCACATTATATTTTATTATCATGATTCCTTAGTCTTCTTTGGACTATGAGAGTTTCTCAGATTTTCTTAATTTTTAATGAGTTTGACAGGGGTCTCATAGGTTGCCCAGGTTAAATTCGCTCTCCTGGGCTCAAGCTGTCCTCTCCTGTAGGGTCTTGGCAGTTCTGAGTAATACTGCTCAGGTATTATGGAATGTCCCTATTCAGTTTTGTCTGATGTGTGTTTTTCTCGTGACTAGGCGGTGAATATAGGTTTTTGGAAGGGAATACCACTGAGGTGAAATGTCATTCTCAACACGTCATATCAAGGATACAAACTCTCAATATAATTATCCTTAATGTTGTCAAACTTGATTATCTGGCTGAGGTTGAGGACATATCTGTTCTGTGAAATTATTTTTTTCTCTTTCCATGATGTACTATTTGGAAGCAAGTTACTATGTATAGCTCAGACTCAGGGGGTGGAGAATTAAGCTGTATCTCTTGAGGGGGAAATGTCCAAATAAATAATATGGAATTCTGTTATGCGATACCTCTAACTAAAGTAAACACAACTAAAATAAAAATAACTCAGCATGTATACATATGCAATCAAACTATATTAAATTATAGTAACTGACTTATTGAGAATCAGAATGTTACCTTAGGTTGAAGAATACAGGTGTATGAGAAGGGAGGGAAACATAGGGTTAGAGATCAGTTATGCTTAATGATCACATGTGGCCCAAAGCTGATAATGTAGGAGGAACACAGATTATTATTAATTTCTTTCTGTATACATGAAATACAAATGTATTCAAACTATCATGTAGTGTCATTCTGTGTGTCCTTAATGATTTTTCCCCAGAATTCTACCTACTATATTATTATAATAATATTTTTGCTATTGCTTTGTTGTTTATATTTTGTTTTCTTTCAAACATTTGTAACCATCTTCATTTTCAATGTTTAGTCAAGTCTTTATTTTTCTTCCTTTCAAAAGTGAATAATTATTCCTGTTGCTCCATATCCTCACCAGCATTTGGCATTGTCAGTGCTCTGGATTTTGGCTACTCTAATAGACAGGTAGTGATATCTCATTGCTATTTTATTCTCATTTTCCTGATAATATGTGATATGGAGCATCCTTTTATTTGTTCAATTGTGATCTCTTTATCTTTTTTTGATGAAGCATCCCTTAAATTCCTTGGGCCAATTTCGACTTAGTTATTTGCTTTGTTATTGCTCAGTTTTAAGAGTTTCTTATATATTTTGATAAACCATTTATCATATGTGACTTTTGCAAACATTTTCTCCCAGCCTGTGGCTTGTTTTTTCATTCTACTAACTGCTTTTAGTGTACAGAGCTTACATATTGGTCATATTTATCACTCAGTAGTTAACATTTTGATGTTGTCAAATAGTATATTTTTAGAAGAACACAGTTATACTCACATTCCTCCAGAATTTAAATAGAAGGGAAATATCTTAACTCCTTATGAGGCCAATATCACTTGGACAGACTATGCATCTCTTATGAACACAGATCAAAAATTCTTCATCAAATTTTAGAAAATTAAATTCCACTAATAAAAAAGGTTACATCGATGTTAACATATTATGTAATTCAACATAATTCACAGAACCACACTAGATTCAAAATATTTATCTTTTTGTAAGGAGGAGCTGGTAAATATCATCGTGATATTTGTAATGAACCATAAGATGATATCCCTTTGGTGGAGAGGGAAGTGGTAATGAATATAGAGCTATTCTTGCCCTTTTAACCTCAGTGTATTGAAAGAGAAATACATTGATAGCTTATTTAGGTCAGTTTTACTTTATGGTTTATAAACTCATAACTGTCAAGAACCACGCTTAGAAATATGCTATTTCTGCCTGACTTCTTCATCTATATCTTGATGTTGGATGAATTCTTCACCCATACCCCAGAAGACTTGAATTAATTTCACAGAAAGTGTAAAATAGAGTTTCTAGACAGATAAGTGGTTTCATACCAAAACTAAACAATTAAATAGCATATTCTAAACATACCTACGATCTCCCAGGACTCCTCTCCCATTTGTCTATCAGAATCTTGGCTGTCAGAATTATGAGTTCCTATCATTCAGGAACTCATATTTCTAAAAGGAAAGATTTAAATATACTGAAATTGAGAATTTAACAATAAATAATACTGTGATATTACAAAAGCCTATTTCCTTTATGTTGGAAGGATATTTTCACTGGGTGCAGAATTGGAATTGACAAGGTGTTTTTTTTTTCCTTTCAGCAGTTTATAAATATTACTCCATTGCTGCCTTGCATGCATTGTTTCTGATAAGGAGTCTCCTGTAATTCCTATTCTTTCTCTTCTTATTTCAGTAGATAATGCCTTTCTCCACTTCTCTGTCTGTCTTCATGATGTTCTTTTTGTCTCTGGTTTTAAGTAGTTTTAAAATGGTATTTCTAAATGTGGTATATATATATATTTTTTTTTTTCTTCTTTTTGTAGAGACAGAGTCTCACTTTATTGCCCTCGGTGGAGTGCCATGGCATCACACAGCTCATAGCAACCTCCAGTTTCTGGGCTTAGGTGATTCTCTTGCCTCAGAGTAGCTGGGTAAATGTGGTATATTTTGGTGTTTACCATGTTTGCTGTCCTTTGAGCTTCATGATCTATGGTGTAGTATGCTATTTATATTTAAAAAAATTGTTAGTAATTAAACACCATTGGTGGCAGGGCACGGTGGGTCACATCTGTAATTCTAGCACTCTGGGAGGCTGAGGTAGGTGGATTACTTGAGATCAGGAGTTTGAGATCAGCCTGAGCAAAAGCGAGCCCCCGTCTCTACTAAAAATAGAAAAACCACCTAGGCATTGTGACAGTGGGTAGCTGGTAGTCCCATCTATTTGGGAGGCTGAGGCAAGAAGATCACTTGAGCCAAGGAGGTTGAGGTTTCTGTGAGCTGTGACACCATGGCACTCGGTACTCTACCCAGGGTGATGGAGAGAGACTCTGTCTCAAAAAAAACAAAACAAAAAACATTGTTTTTATTTGCCATTCCTTTTCTTCTCCTGCAATTTTAATGATACCCATGTCACAACATTTGATATTGTCTCACAGTTAGTGGACATTTTCCATTCTTATCTTATGTTTTATCTGTTTGCATTTCAGTATGGATAATTTCTATGGCTTTATCTTCATTTTCACTAATTCTTTTTTTTTTTTTGGCCAGGGCTGGGTTTGAACCCACCACCTCTGGCATATGGGCCCAGCACCCTACTCCTTTAAGCCACAGGTGCTGCCCCCATTTTCACTAATTCTTGTTTCAGCTATATGAAGTCTGCTGTTGAGTCTATATAGGGCATTTATATATGTCACTGTGCTGTTGATTTTTCTCATTCTATTTTTTTGTTATAGCTCCTATTATTCTGCTAAAATAAGATTTCTGGTCATCCATGATGTTTACTATTTGCATTACAGCCATTGATATGTTAATCATAGTTCTAAAATATTTTCTTTTAGAAAGTTCCAATATCTGTGTTATATTCGAGTCTTTTTTGAAGATAGCTTTGTCTCTTCAGAATGTGTATTTTCTTGAAATGTTTATGCCTCATTTTTTTTGAAAGTCAGACATGTTATGGAGACAGTAAATGCAGATGAAAATGTATTTTAGAGACGAGTTCACCTCTGCATGGCTTTGGGCTTCCTCTTTGTTCTGCTCTTAGAGAGAATTCATCTCTTTGCAAAACTCCCACTTTCAATCTATTTCTCTTTTTGGATCTAAATGATTCTCTTGTAGATAGCAAATAGCTGGATTATATTTTTGTTCTTTTTCTTCTATTCTATCAATATTTATTATTATTATTATTATTTTTTGCAGTTTTTGGCCAGGGCTGGGTTTGAACCTGCCAGCTCTAGGCATATGGGGCTGGCGCCCTACTCACTGAGCCACAGGCACCACCCCCAATATTTATTTTTTGATTAGTGAATTTAATTCATTAGTATTAAAGTGGTTGCTGATTAAGAGGGACTTCCTTTCTAAAATTTTGCTATTTATGTTCTATATGACATGTAGCTTTTTAAAATCTCTTATGTTTTGCAGAAGTATCTTTTTTATATGTTTAGCTGTGGGATTTTTTTTTTTGTATTGAAATATTTAAATTCCTTTCTGAATTTTTTTGGGGGTATTTTCTTTAGCTATATTCTTTGTAGTTACCATGCAAATTACATCTAACCTTCTAAAATTATACCAATCACTCCAATTTAAATTCACAACACTTAAATAAGCCAAAAATTTAGGCAGAATGTGGTGGCTCATGTTTATAGTCCAGACCTTTGGGAGGCCAAGGCAGAAGGATTGCTTAAGGCCAGACTGGTCAACATAGTAAGACCTCATCTCTACAAAAAATGGAACACAAATTTACCCCAGCTCCTTGGGATGCTGAGATGGGAGGATTAATTGAGCCCCAGAGATCAAGATTGGAGTGAGCTATGACTGTGCCACTGCACTGTAATCCAGGAGACAGAGCAAGGAGATTTCTTTATTATTATTATTTTCTTGTTCCCTCAAATTAATATAAGAGAACACATTTTTAGGTTAGGTTACATTGTTCTCTCTTCCAAGGCAAAGTTCCAGTTGTAGGAGAGTCCTTCACCCAAGATGTGTGCTGAATACTCTTGCATTGTGCATATTAGATGAGATCCCACAAAATGCTCTCTGTCCTCCTACCAATTGCTCTTCCCTCTTCCACTCCCCTCTTGGACTTCCCCCTTTGTACTATATTTATGTTTTATCATTCATTTGAGTGTGTAATTGTTTATATATTGGTTTCATATTAGTATTGAGTACATCGAATACTTTTTTTCCCATTCTTGAGATACTTTACTAAGAAGAATAAGTTTCAATTCCATCTAGGTATGAAGAATTCTCAGAGCTAAAAGTTGACCTTCCATTTGATCCTGCAATCCCATTACTAGGTATATATCCAGAATAACAAAAATCATTTACTACAAAGACATTTGCACCAGAACGTTTATCGCAGCTCAATTCATAATTGCCAAGTTGTGGAAGCAATCCAAACTCCCATCAACTCAAAAATGGATCAATAAATTATGGTTTATGTATACCATAGAATACTATTCAGCCATAAAACACACATAAACACACACATGCACAAATCCAATAGCACACAAAAATTCAGTATCTTTAAGTGATCTATCTTCATGCTTTTTCAATTGTTAATGTTATGAAATTATACCTTCCCATATTGTGTATCAGAAAAACTAGTAATTTGTAATGCATTAATCTCTTATATTATGCAAAGAACAAAATTTGAAGTTATAAACCAAAATTACAATAATGCTAGTTTTTAGGCTAATAATTTTCTGTCACCCAGAATGGAGAGCAGTGATGCCATTATAGTTCATTGCAACCTTGAACTCCTTGGCTCAAGGAGTCCTCCTGCCTTAGCTTCCTAAGTAGCTGGAACTATAGGCATGTACCACTATAACTGGATAATTTTTATTTTTTTATAGAAACAAGGTCTCATTATGTTGCCTAGGATGATCTCAAACTCCTTACCTCTGGCAATCTTTCTTCCTTGCCTCTCCAAATGCTGGGATTATAGGCCTGAGACAACTTGCCTGACCAGGACAAATATTTTCTGATGTATTATTCTCATTCATCATGTAGAAAACAAAAAAGTGGAGTTAATCTAAGATTGTTACAATAATATTTGCTTTTAGAAGGCCCCAGGTATTTGTCTTTCCTGAGATCTTTATTTCTTCATATAGTTTTGAGTGTCTTTCCAAGTGTTCTTATATTCCACCCAGTAGCATTTCCTTTAGCATTTCTCCAGGGGGCAGGTCTAGTGGCTATGAAGTTCTTCAGCTTTTACTTATCTGGGGATGTTTTATTTCCTCCTCATGTTAGAAGGATAGTTTCACCAGATATGAGATTATTAGTTGTCAGGTTTTCCTTTTCCCTTTCTTTTTTTCTTTTAGCACTTTGAATATATCAGCCCACTCTTTTCTGGCTTTCAAAGTTTCTGATAAGAAGCTTTTTAATCGTATTGAGGATTCCTTATATATGAGTAGTCCTTTCTCTGTTGTTGCTTTTAAAATTCTCCCTTTGACTCTTACTGGTTCAATTATAATATTCCTCAGCTGAGTATCTTTAAGGTCATTATATTTGGAGTTTGTTTGGCTTCTTATATATTTATATTCATGCCTTTTATCAAATTTGAAAAACTTTTGGCCATTTTTTGGGGGGAATATTCTCTCTTTCCCTTTCTCTATTTTCATTCTGGGACCCCTATGTTACATATGTTTGTCTGCTTGATAGTGTCTTGAAGGTTGTTTAGCTTTGTTCACTTTTATTAATCTTTTTTCTTCTATTCCTCAGATTCCACAATTTCTGTGGTAATATCTTCAAATTCAATGATTCCTTCTTCTGCCTCCTCAAATTTACCTTTGAATTAGTCTAGTGTAGTTTTCATTTTAATTTATTTTTGTTTTTAGTTTCAGAAATTCTATTTGGTTTATTTTAGCTTATCTTTTTATTAATATTTCCATTTTGTTAATTCACTTTTTTTTTATTTTCCCCATTTTTTCCCCTAGTTCTTTGAGCATCTTTAAAAGAGTTGTTTTAAAGTCTTTGTCTAGTAGATCTGATTTTATGTTTTTTTTTTCAGGAAAATTTCTTTTGTATTATTTTTTGTCCTTAATTGTCCATACACTTCTATTTCTTTTATACCTTGTGATTTTGTTGTTGCTGTTGTTGTTGTTTAAAAAATGAACTTTTAAATTTAAAAGTGTGCCAACTTTGGAAGTTAGATTTTCTCCTTTACCCAGGATTTGCTGTTTTTATGTTTTTGCTTTTGATTCTTTTGATTGTTTTTGGTTGTCTCTGTGCATGAAGTAGCACCTACAGTTTTTTTCTGGTTTTTAAGGAATCTGTTTCTTCTCCTAAACATGTGTGGTGACTTTCTAATTTTCCTCATGTATGCAGATGCTTTGAAATGTCCTAGTTTTCTAGGTCTGTCTCCCAAATAGAGAAAAAAAGAAAACTGACTGAAGAGGAAGGGAAAAGATGCTCCCCCTTTAAATTTCTTGGAAGTCATTGTAGGGATTGAAACTATTGGGGGAGGTGAATCAACAATGGCCTCTTCTCTTTTTTCTCAGGCTGGAGAATTTTCCAGGTCTAAATGAGCTCAGAAATGTGTCTCTTTACAGACCTCATCTCTAGACACAAACAGGCTCTTTGCAGGCAGCATTCTCTAGACACAAACTAGTTCATAAAAACACATCGTGACCATTCCCTCCCAGTGCAGAGAAGACCTTGCCTGGAGCAAAGACTGCAAGGACCTATTTCTCTGCACTATGGCAGTTTTGAAATTAAATTCTGCCTATAGGTCTTTGGTGCCAAATGATTGTGACACAATCCAGACATATGGTCCATTTCCCCCAAACTCCCCTCCTGTAGGATAGGAAAAGCACCGTATAAACCCTTAGAAGGCCTGGGTGAGTGTCTCACTTGGGCCCTCCCCTTCACTGCTCTATAGGCTTCCTTTTCTATTTTTATCTCTCAACAAATTCTGTCCTGTTGTTTACTCACATGTCCACGGGCTCATTCTTTGAGACCAAGGACCTGGCAGAGAGAAATTCTGGCTAAACTATTGTTGTCATATTTAACATACAGACACAGGAGATTAGATTATATGAAATTTAAAATATCTAACTTTTTATTTAAATTTATTTTTGCAGGATAGTTTGCTATATAGAGAATTCTTGACTTATAGTTTCCCCCCTCTTCTTTACAATATCTCCTGGCTGCTGTAGTCTCTAACAAAAATCAGACATTGATTTGTCTCAATTTCTTTTGTTTGTAACCTGTCAAACTTACCTGATTGCTTTCAAAAACTTTTTTAGTATTTGACTTTCAGTAGTTTGATTCTGATGTGTCTAGAAGTGGATTTATTTCTGTTTATTTTTTTATTTTAATTTTTATTTTTTTTTGTAGAGACAGAGTCTCACTTTATCGCCCTGGGTAGAGTGCCGTGGCGTCACACTGCTCACAGCAACCTCCAGCTCTTGGGCTTAAGCGATTCTCTTGCCTCAGCCTCCCTAGTAGCTGGGACTACAG
>CAUYON010041945.1:0-20213 GCA_963573935.1 Arctocebus calabarensis | reverse complement strand
AAATATGATATAAGCACTCTTAGAAGCTATAAGAAGGGAAGAAGAGGAAGGGGAGAGAGAACAAAGAAATTAACATGGGAGAGGAAGAAGAAATGTACAATTGAGAATAGAAGGTAATAAAAATAGCCTAAGAAAAGAAAGCGAAATAAAGAATTATTTATCAATGGTGCCTCCAAGAAAAGGATATTCAAAAAAAAAAAAAACCAACCTCAATAATATTGTTCTTATATATATATATAGAAATAAAGGTCCTTATGTATGCCGTTGATGTCAACTTAATTGGAATTAATTTATAATGCAATATACTTTGTGGACACCAGATGGCGCTCTGAATGATTCTCAGGCTTATATGTAATTCACCGATTATAATGTTGCTATGGAAACCACACTATCTTGCCAGTCGCCATTTTTGGAGTTTCTCCGCAGGTTTGCATTGGAAAAGGTGCTTTATTTTGGGTGCTCAGCTCCAAACAACACTCACATCCGACCCCCCAACTCTCGACCTCCAACTTTGGTGCATGAGTAGTCCCAAAACTCTCTGCTCTGCCCTCCCACTCTCTCGCAGTCCGGCAACAGCGATCACCTGTGAGAGGGGAGCTCACAGTGGCTGCTGGAACTGGGCTTGTGGAGACTGCAGGAGAGGGGCTCCCGGGGGGTGTGGGAGAGGGGCTCACTGGGCCGTGGTTCACGGGGGCCACGGCAGTGGCAGAAGTGGCACCGATTTGGGAGCCGGCAGTTGCTATGGTCACAGCTCGCAACGGCTGTGGTGGCTGGAGGGGAGGGAACTCCTGCCAGGCTGTTTGTGTCACTTTAAACTGCTGCTTTTTCTCCAGCTGAAGAGCTTGGGGGCCCTCTTTGCCAACTTCCACAGCTCAAAGTGTCTTTTCCGCACCCCAGAATCCCGTGCCCCCTGCTCAGTCAGGCTTCACCAGAGTCCCTGCCTAGTATAGCGCTGACTAGTCACCCACTCTCAATGTTCTGGGGAAAAGGCACTCGCCATTTTGGACATTCCAATATGTCTGTCCAGCAGAGTCCGGTCCCTTCGGCTCACGCAAGGGCTGCCCGGGTCTCTGTGGATGCTAGCAGCACCCCTTTTCTGGTCATCAAACTCTGAGATCCACGCTTCAGTGGAATTTTCTCTAATTAGGTCTTGTGAGGTGTGATCTGCTTTCCTCCCTGTGGGAGGGGCCAGCTGCCCCTCTGCTGAGCAGGGGGGAAAAGGTTTACAACAGTTTCCATGGTTATAAACTGTATTTCAAACACAACAATCCTCCTAATCGCTGTGCATCTCCAGCTGCCCATCCACTCCAATAGTTCACGCGGGGAAAGATCCGGAGCTCCCACCCTCTCACCTGCTGACCGGGGAGAGATGGGCTACGGGACTGTCTCCGCCGCCATCTTCCAGCCTCCTTTGTCCTGATTCTTATGATGACTTTGCTCTGTAATTCTACTTTGATTTTAAATTTTGTTATCTTATTTGTCTACTTTATGGTTTTGGTGGGGGGCATTTGGTAGGTTTTTGTTTAAAAAGATAAGATGAACACAGAAGTTATTACGTTTGCTTTGGGGCTTGCAACATGAGTTGAATAAAAAGTCAAATAATCTCAATGTGATAAAGTGAAATAATGACTTCTAAGCTGGTATAACTTAATAACCTTGGAATATATACATTCCATACTATGTATTATAATATATTGTTCTTAGTTTCATTATTTAATAGACTCCTGTGAGAACTCAAACAAGACTTTTTTGAAATTCCTTGTAATAATTTGTTTTCTCCCACCACTTATTTTACCTTTAGAATTAAAATAGAAATAGATAAGAGACATATAAAGAACTACTTCAAATGACACAAAGATGAGCAGTGAGAAGCAGAGCTGCCATAGTCATCACAGCATGACGAAGAGTTACACAGATGAGCCCCGCCCACCTGTAGATGAGGTAGCAATAACAAATAATTGTTGTTTTAGGCCACTGACCTTCATATCTGTTATGCAACAAATGAATAAATGTATATTATTTGAAGTTTTTCTTTTCAATTATTTCTAGATATGATGGGAAAGATGACGACTATCCTAAGCATATTGATATTAAAAAACTAGCATTTTTAAATTTCTTCATATTGATTTAAGCATCTTTATTTAATTTATTTTACTGCAATGTTTATCATACACTATCATTTATTTATCCAATTTTCTCCTTGCTGAACAATTATATTGTTAGTATTTTGAAAATTATTATTTAAAAACGTCTCTGAGAAGATGAAGGCCACAATAGACAGCTCAGTTTATGAATCTTTCTAAATCATCACCAAAAAGTCTAAAAAGACAACTAGTTAATGTAATCTAATTTTTCTGGCAGCAGCTGCCCCTAGGGAACTGTGCAATACCTGGTACCACACTCTCAGTACCTCTCACACAGATCTGATAGCCATGAGATGTGTGTTGCCATTGCTCCTGGACGTGGGTGGAATGAATGCCCACATCCTTGACACTCATAGCCAACCATACATAGCCTTGCCCAGCAATCACTGCCACTGCCTAGGGGAAGGAGACCCATGTGGAGAAATCTCCCATAATGCCTATTCATCTATTCAAGCTTCAAAATTTGCCCCAGGGACCATCCTAACAATCCACAGGCTCTCAGTGTATGCACTCCTCTTCTGGATTAATCTTCTGAAATAGGATACAAATGCATGATCGAAGGACCTCTTCTTCTAAGGTCAAAATGGGTCACCACCTCTTATCTGCTCTGAGCTGAGAGAAGAGTTTCCAGAAGAGAAGAAAGCAGAAAAGATCTCTAACAATATGAAGAAAAAAACTAGTTCATCACTCCTAAAGGATCACAGTAGACCTATAGCAATAGAACCTAACCAAAAAGTAATTGTTGAAATGTCAGTAAGGGAATTCAGGATATGGATGGCAAATACACAGTGTCCCAGAAGGCATAATACATAGTGAAAAGGAGAAATTATAAATAAATATATTTATTTACAAAACATTCATTACAAGATATTTACAAAATATTCTCTACATGTTGGCCATCTCTTTGTAAAATTCTGTAAAGAATATTTTATAAATAAAGGCACATTTAGGTACAATTTCCCATTTCGCCTAGGTATAGTGACTGTAAGAGTAACTCTTGGGACACCTTGTAAGATGAATGGGATTCATGAGAAAGTGAAAAACCAACACAAATTAGACAAATTATTTATAAGACTTGATTAAAAATATGAGAAAATCTTTGTAAGTTGTGAGAGGTGAGGGCCCAGTTGAGTTACACTAGATAAAGGATTTAAGTCTAAGACATTAAACAATAAAATCTCTAGTAGAAAGTGTGGCAAAAACTCTTGATAATATCTTCCCATGAAAAATTCTCATGAAGAAGAAAGACCCCATTAGCAAGTGTGGCAACATCCAAAATAAATAAATGAGATATGATCAAACTAAAAAGTTTCTGCACAGCTAAGGGCACCACAACTAAAGCATACAGCTAACCTTCAGAGGGAAGAGGTATTTGCATGTTATGAATCTGGCAAAGGCCTAATAACCAAAATCTATAGAGAACTCAATCTAACCAACAAGAAAAGGGCAACAAATCCATTGTCACTGGGTAACAGATGTGAACAGAACCTCCTCCTAAGAAGACAGAAGTAATGCTAACAAACACATGAAAAAAATACTCTTCATCCCTACTGCAAATCAAAGCCACTTGGAGATGTCACCTGACCTTTAGTTACAATAGTCCACATCACAAAATTCTAAAGTTGCAGATGCTGGCATTGGTGTGGAGGGAAGGGAATACTTAAACACAGGTGATGGGGTTGCAAACTAATATGGCCCATTTAGAAAAAAGTATGGAGAATCCTTAAAGAGCTAAATGTAGGGCAGTGCCTGTGGCTCAAAGGAGTAGGGCACCGGCCCCACATGCCAGAGATGGCAGGTTCGGCCCTGGCCCAAAACTGCACACACACACAAATAAAGAGCTAAAAGTAGATATTACATTTGAACTTGCAATCCCATTATTAGGTATCTATCCAGAAGAAAAAAATCATTATACCATAAGGAAATTTACACTAAAATATTTATTGCAGTTCAGTACATAATCGCCAGGATGTGGAAACAACACAGTTGCCCATCATGATACTCACTAATGGACAAACTATGGCATATGTATACCATGGAATACTATTCAGCCATAAAGGAAAATTGAGACTTTACATCTTACATATTTATTTTGGATGGATTTAGAGAACATCCTCTTAAGTAAAGTATCACAGTAGTGGAAAAGCAAGCATTCAATGTAGTCAATAAAAATATCTAACTTGTAGGTGAACAGCTACATGGCCGCAAGAGAAAAAAGACACAATTAAATTCAACTTGGTGGGGGGCACATGGGAGAAAAGGGCAGAGGAGAGGGGGAAGGGAGTTTGGTAAGCTCTTACCTGATGGGTACAATGAAGGGGTATATGGCACACCTCCTGGAAGAAGGGCTCAACAAAACTTGAACTTTACCTAATGAATGCAAACAATTGTTTATACCCTTATATTAATTTGAAATTTTAAAAAAGTCTCCCAACACAAACCAGCCCTGGACCAGACAGATTCATAGTTGAATTCTACCAGAAGAACTAATACCTATCCTACAGAAATTATTCTACAACACTGAGAAGGAGGGAATTCTCCGTAACTCATCCTACATTTATGTGTGAAGCAAGTATCACCTTGATGCCAAAGCTATGGAGGAACATAACAAAAAAAGAAAACTACAGACTAATATCTCTTATGAATACAAAGAAAAAATATTCAACAAAAAAATATCAAACCAAATTCAATATCACATAAACAATTCATTGTAGTCAAGAGAGTTTCATCCTGGGAATGCAAGCATGATTCAACATATACAAATCAATATCTGTGATTCACCACATAAACAGAATCAAAACGCAAAGAACATATGAAATTCTCAATAGATACAGAAAAAGCAATTGCTAAAATATGGCACTCTTTCAAGATAAAAACACTCAACAAACGAGGCATAGAAGAAAATACCTAAACATTATAAAAGCCAAACATGACAAAACTATAGTCAAAATCATAAGGAATAGCAAAAAGTTAAAAGTATCCCTCTAAGAACTGCGGTAAGAAAAGGATGCTCACTGTCACCACTCCTATTCACCATAGTATTGGAAATCCTAGCCAGAACAATCAGGAAACAGAAAGAAATAAAAGACATGCACATTGGGAAAGTATAGTTCAAACTCTCCCTTTTATC
Organism: Arctocebus calabarensis; assembly: GCA_963573935.1. Classification (NCBI taxonomy): domain Eukaryota; kingdom Metazoa; phylum Chordata; class Mammalia; order Primates; family Lorisidae; genus Arctocebus; species Arctocebus calabarensis. The sequence continues at coordinate 14,939 of CAUYON010041945.1, read as the reverse complement.
AATGATATGATCTTGTATCTAGAAAATACCCTAAAGATTCCATGAAAACAATGGACCAGAATAAAGTACCCAGAAATTAAACTCTAGAGCCATGACTAACATATCATCAACAAAACAGACAAAAATAAACACTAGGGAAAGAGCTTCCTACTCATTAAATAATATTAGGAAAATGGATAACCATATGCAGAAGAATGAGGCAGGACTCTGACCTCTTGCCATATACAAAAATTAATTCAAAATGGTAAAAGACTTAAATGAAAGGCATGAAACGATAAAAATTCTAGAAGAAAATCTCGTAAAAACTCTTGTAAATATTGGCCTCATCAAATAATTTATGACTAATCGCCCCCAAAATGCAGCAACAATAAAAATAAATAAGTTTTACTTAATTGAGTTAAAAACTTCCTGAAAAGGAAATAATCACAGAGTAAATAGATAGTCTGCAGTATGGGAGAAAATACTTGAAAACCGTCCATCCAACTAAAGACTAATAACTAGAATCTGAAAGAATGCAGACAAATCAGCAAGAAAAAAAAATCAAAAAGTGGAAAAAGACATGAATAGGATTTTTTTCTAAAGAAGATAAATAAATGACCAATATATATATGAATATATGTTCTTCCAAGTCACTAACCATAAGGGAAATGAAAATTAAAAGCACACTGAGATACCACCTTACTCTCATCAGAAAGACCATTTTTTTTTAAAAAAAGCCAAGAATTTAAAAAAAAAAAAAAAGGATGATGGTGTGGTTGCAGAGCAAAAGAAATGCTTATGTACTGTTGGTGGGACTGTTGCAGCACAGCCTCCTTGGAAAATAGTATGGCGACTCCTCAAAGAACGGGAAGGCCTGTGCATACACGCGCGTCTCTGGGGGAAGGGCGGCTGGGGAGGCAGGAACGGAGCAAAGTGATGGCGACACACATGTATGTAAGAAGAGAAGGGCGCCTGGACAGCCGGCAGGTGTTCACCAGAAAGCAGCGGGAAACAGCGCCAGCCAGAAATGAGGTTAGGACAGGAAACCACAGAAGGAGGAGCTCTAGGAAGTCAGAAAACTCATCTGAATCAAACATCCCTTTGAAGGTTCAGAAAAATTGGAGCAGAGCCTGTGGCTCAGCGAGTAGGCGCCGGCCCCATATACCGAAGGTGGCGGGTTCAAACCCCGCCTCAGCCAAACTGCAAAACAGAAAAACAGCCGGGCATTGTGCTGGGCGCCTGTAGTCCCAGCTACTTGGGAGGCTGAGGCAAGAGAATTGCCTAAGCCCAGGAGTTGGAGGTTGCTATGAGCTGTGACGCTACAGCACTCTACTGAGGGCGATAAAGTGGGACTCTGTCTCAAAATAGAAACAAAAGTTCAGAAAAATTAATTCCACGAAAAAAGAGCAAGACAAAAATATATTGAATCCCATAGTAAAAATAGAGCAAAGAACCAAATAGCCACATAATGAAAGGACTTTAGAAAAGACATTCTATAGATATAGATGGATGGATATAAGTTGTGTGTGATTACGGGGTAAAATGTGATGTTTCAATACATATGTCCATGGTGGAATGATCCAATCAGGCTAATAAGTATATTTGTTTCCTCAAAAATTATCATTTCTGTGTGGAAAGAGCACTTTTAAGATGACTTTTGCGGATTACCTGCTTATACACTTTCTTTTCCATTGGATTGGTTTTGTTTTTTATACTGATTTATAATTATTTTTATATATTCTAGGAAAAAATTTATGAAAAACTATATGAATTTCAATGAATTTTCAAGTTTAAGATATGCCTTATTAATTCATATCTCTTTTGGAAACAAAATTATAATTGAAGTTATGATGTATTTCTTTGGGGGGATTTTTTTTGCAGTTTTTTTTTTTCTGGCTGAGGCTGGGTTTGAACCCACCACCTCCAGTACATGGGGCTGGCACCCTACTCCTTTGAGCCACAGGCGCCTCCCAAACTTTTCTTTTTTTCTTTTTTTTTTTTCCAGTTTTGGCTGGGGCTGGGCTTGAACCCACCACCCCTGGTATATGGGGCCGGTGCCCTACTCATTGAGGCACAGCTGCTGCCCTTATGATACATTTCAAGAAGTTTTCAAATATGTTTGTGGTATTTTAGAGTATTTTTTTCTTTTCCAATAAGGAAAATAAATACCCTGTGCATTCTTTAACATTTTATAAAGCTTTCTTTTTCACATTTGAATAGTTAAGCCCTGAGGAATAAAATTTAAGTGTAATGGGAGCTTCAGCTCTAATTTATTTTTGTTATATCAATAACTACATTGTAACCAATTTTTCAGGAAGACTAACAATGCTGCAACCATCATCCTGTGCAAATGAGCCATGTTTTCCCGTGGTAGCACCTGGGAATGAAAATACTGCAACAAAGAATATGCTCATTTTCAAATTCACTATTGTCAAAATGTTCTATGGTACTTTTCCAAATTGACACTGCCACTGGTAAAGCAGGAGTTCTACCTCCGTACTAGTGTTAGCAAACATTTACTTGTGCCAGTCTAATGACTGTTAATTACCAGCTATAGTAATTTTACAAATTCATTTTTTCAATTTGTCTCCTTGCCCTATATTTTACAATTACTCATTCAAAATAAACAGTCCATTTTATAAGTATGCACACTTTTGGGAGCCCCAGCTTCTCTTTCCAGAATGACATTCAAATATCCCTAAATGGTGTATTAAATAATGTTTCCTTCCCTCACTGTTACCTTGTATATAAAACACTCTTTCAAGGTGATAAATAAATGTAATTTATAATTACTCATTTGAATTTCCTCATCCTCATGCTTTAAATATTCATAATGTTAACAATATCTTACATCTGTGTGAGCACTTGACAATTTTAAAGAATTTTAACAGGCTTTTCAACAAGCATTTCAAACTCAGCATTTCCCATAAATACACACGATAAAATAGTGCAATGTTCTTTTTTTGTGCCTATGAGTCTCTTTCAGTTTCTTAGTTACCTATTATGTTATGTTTCATCAAAAACACTTGCATATTTATATCAACATTGTGTTTACCCCTTAGATTATTCACGCCGGAGTAGAGTGTCAGCTGCAGAAATAGGAGGTCTAATGAGTTTCATGGGGATACCTCGTTCCAAGAACAAAAACTGGAAAGGGAATAAACACAAATGCTAGCATACTAATACAGTCCCTTGTTAGAACCGATCTCAGGAGCGCAAGATGATAGATGGTCCCTACACAATACACATCTCCTTTAAGGAAGCCTTTGCTTTCTATTCAGTTTTCTTTGTATAACTCAATCTCCCATAGACACTTCACTAATGCTAAATATATAGACCACAAAGGCCCAAAGCAAAAGGTCACCACTACTCTGCCCTGAATATTGCATTACTCTGCACCTGTTCAGGTTTTCCTTCAGACTATTGCTTTGTTCCGATAATTTTTTTAAAGAGGTATTATTGTTTGTAATAGAAATGGGCACCATAAAAATAAACATTTATTTATTTAATAAATTTAATAAATATTTATTTAATAAATTTAATAAGTATTTGTCAATATTCTAAACCTATCTTCTTTTTCATTGCAAAAGGAATGTAATTGACTTTGGTGAAGATAATGCATTATAAATTGTCCTTTTTAGCATATTTAATATATGCTGCATAGTGCTAGTCTATTGGGACAGCAAGCAAAGTTAATTTAAAAGAATGAAAGTTAAGGTTGAATGAAGCACATGAAAAATTGGGAACTAAGGCAGTTATTCGTGCATTGAAGATTAACCATTTCAATATACATAAAAATAAAGAGAAATTTTAGATCTATGTAATTTAGATACATTGTCTTGTGGATGGTTTTTGCATGCATGTGGGCAAACATGAATATGCACCAAAATAACATGCAATCTATTTACATAGTCCTTACATTCTAACGTTCACGGTAAGTTCAGTTCTACATTTTACAGAAAAAATTAAGCAAACATTTCCAAAGGGACCTAAATTCCTTAAGCCAGGTAAGGTATTTGAAGCTGTGTATTCCAATGGTATTTATGGTATTTAGGTTGGGAAATGCCAGAGACAAGATTTGAACTTTATAGTTCAAATATCCTTTTTCATGCACCATGAAACAAGGAGACAAACAAGGAATCTTGATGAAGGGTGTGAAAATGTGTAAATGTTTCTAATAAAGCCATCTGTTATCTCTTAGTATACTTCTCTATTGTTGAGAAGGAATGAATATATTGCCAACATCATTCTTTATCTAAGAAGCACAGACGCTTAGAGAATTTAAAAATATTAGGCACTGTTAACAGGCTTTGTAATGTAGAGAATTTACAAAATAAATATGATTAAAATGATTAATATGATTTAAATATCATTTATTGAAGGATTTTATTATGCTGGTTACAATTCTTTATCACATTTAATTTAGTCTACAAGCAGGTGAGAAAGTATTATTAACTAATTTTCATAGACTGAGTTTCAAAAATTGATCAATTTCCCAGAGCCCTTCAGGGAGTTATCAGAATTCAGTCAAAGGACCCTATATTTGTATTCTGATTCTTCTTCAAGCAGAAAGATCAATACATCATAGAAGACATTCAAGAGCCCAACAGCCATTCCAAGGTAGAGAAACAGAACAATTACTGTGATTATTTATGATTTCAAAATTCCTTTTTTCACAGAGTAACTTAAATATTTAAATTTCAAAATGTCTGAATACTAATATCAATCTTCTCATTTCATTTTACCTAACCAAATTGCATTAAAAAAAAAACCTCTGCCCATCAAAATGTTTTCAACCTGATAAAGACATAGTAAGAAACATTTCCTTATGATCTCGAATTTGCTGATAGTAAATGTTATAATGTTTTCAATCGTCATTTAGGAAGGCCGTCTATCACATCAATTAAACACTGTGGCTCTGCAGTTCAGATTTCCAGAATCCAAACCCTAGTTCTAGAACTTATTTTCTTAGGCAATGACATAACATTTGATTTCACTTTTTCTGTGTGTGTAATGGGAATAATCATATGTCTGTGACTCATTTAGGATGCTTGGTTATACGTTTCACAAAATTCTATTTGAACCAAACTTAATGAAATGCATGATCTCAAGTAAATAGAATTTAGTTGTTTTAAAATGCTTTGGTCATGGCTCTGGCTCCCGTTTTTTTAAGGTTTGTTCCAACACTGGCTCTTCCAGGGCAGCCAAGTGGCTACAGGAGTGTAAGCCTCACATCTCACAGTATTACCTTCAGAGTAGGAGAGTTTTACTCTTCTCACAATCATCAAACGCAAGCCATCAGGTTTCATCCAAATTTAGCTACACAGAAGCTCATGCCCACTTTACAAATCCTTTCAAAAGCAAAAAGAATGAGAAGGAGGATTGTGAGTGGTTCTTTAGACCAAAGTGTGGATCTGGGTGTAGGGTTAGACTTAAACCACATAGTGATTTCTCAGTGAAGAAAAAGACCGGAGCAGTACCTGCAGATATGAGGTCAATGTCTTTGCAGGCTGCCTCACAGAGTGGTTGCAGAATCAAAAGAAATACACATAACATGTATAATGTACCTGGCAGACTAAAAAGATACACGAACATTAGATAATATTCGCCTAATACTTTTACTTAATTTGCATTTCATTTGGTGATTTTATTGTCAGCTAAGCTAAAACATAGAAAGATGTATGCTATATCTTAGAAATACTTTTTCTGAGATATTTGTTCTATAAAACTGAATTAGATGGTTGTTATTTTATGTTGTGAATGTGAGTTGTACAGAAAACCAAATCATATATCTTGGTTCAAGCAATTTTAGTTTCATCTTCCTTTATTTTCTTTTAAGAAAAATATTTATAAACTGTATTAATTATTCAGCAAAAATTGATATGGTGATATAAACTACTGCAAAGGAATTTTATGAATAGTCCAATGAATGAGCACATGGCGTTCCCAAGATGTATGTGTCCATGTATGCTTTCAAATGTAACAATTTTTGGCTGAACACTTAGAAAGGCTCTTAAAAAGCTCTTCATTTTTTTAACAAAGCACATTTCAGAAAATTGAAGGGAAGAAATCTCTTTTCGCAGTTGTTTAATTGTCCACTTAAGAACTGAACCAATGTGTAGTTTTACTTTTCTCTCTGATGAAACGCTCATGAATTGGCAAGACAGAATTTTCACGAATTCTAGTGATCACACCATTTCTTTTTTCCACAACTTCTCTTTTCACCTTTTCTCTTTCTTTATTGCAAGGAGTTCTATGTCACTGAACTCAAATCATCTTTCTATAATGATAATAACAGCTAACATTTATTGAGCATTTATTATTTGTCAGAGACTGCTTTAAGTCTTTTATATGTATTAACTTTTAATCCTCAAATGATGACATTTCATGTATCATATTTTTATGTCCCTTTATGTAGTACCATATATTTTTGTGAAAACTTAAGTAAGCCTATCTTTTACAGCAATCTTCAAGGAGTTATTTTTATAGTTTATATAAATCACTATAAGTAGGAATGTTTACATCTCATTCTCTCTCTCTCTCTCTCTCACACACACACACACATACACACACACACACACACACACCTGCTATGCTGTCTAAATCTCTTCAACTAGCATGAATCTCCAAGCACAAGAGCTTCACAGTTACTGAGTTTACCGCTTTAGACTCATTTACATATAAATACTGCCTACCTATCTCTGATTTACAGTTTAAAGTTCCTGGAAAACATAATTTAATAGTGCCAGTTTAGTTTCAATGTCTATGAATGATTCACTTAGCTATATTCAACAGAAAGAAAAAGAATGAAAAAAATATATATCTTGACTGATTACTTTTGCTATTAGTAATATGATCCCTGATGTAAGGAAACAATAATACATCAGAGCTGGTGGGATTGGAGGGAAATGAAACATGAGAGATAGCAGAGGTTGGGAAAGTGAAAATACGGATACTTTACAGGCCCAGTTTCCTAGCTTTATATCCAAAAACCTAAGCAAATGTTTTAGCAATGAATTCCAGAAAATTAATGAATTATTTATCATTGATTATTTAATTTGCTTAATTGCATGGCAAACTTGTTTTTTATCCCCCTGTGCTATCAGTTGTATTATTCTCATTCAATTTATCATAATTTGAATCAAAGAATCCTTCTTAGTGTTATTATATCAGGATAGGGACGTCTATCAGAAATTCTAGTTAATATTCTTATTCTTCAAGATGAAAGATGACATAAATAATGACTCTTAACAGACTAATGTAGTAATAAGTCATTATACAGCCATTATACCCATTCTTTTTCATAAAGTTTTCTTTCTACCAGCAAACAAGCAAAAGGTAATAAAAATAAACAAATACCACCAACAACAATAAATTCTAAGGACTCTTAAACAAACAACACTACCACCAAGAACAAAAATCTAAGGATACTTCTTCGAAGTTCTATAATCAGTTCCCAGGATGTGATACCCATACAAGTCTCCTCACATTCTTTCCTAGAATGTAATATATTGTAAGTGAATTTTCTGGTCAGAACCTGTTCATGAGCTGCTTCTCTTTGTGACATGTTTGGCCCTTATTTTCACTGTAGTTGTCTGTTGGTACCATGAAGAAACAACGTTGAAAGCATCCTACCCCTAACAACTTGAACAAAAGAAAGATTCCCACTTTCTTCTTTTTTTTTGAGACCAAGTAGCACTTTGTCACCCTGGGTAAAGTGCTGTAGCATCACAGCTCACAACAACCTCAAACTCTTGCTTACGGGATTCTCTTGCCTCAGCCTCCCTAGTAGCTAGGACTACAGATGTCCCCCCAATGCCTGGCTTTTTTTTTTGAAGATGGGGTGTCATACTCTTGCTCAGGCTGGTCTTGAACTTGTGAGTTCAGACAATCCACCTGCCTCAGCTTCCTTAGTGCTGGGATTACAGGCCTGAGCCTGGCCCAATTCACACTTTCACTATACCTGTTCAGTATAGTACTAGAAGTCCTAGCCTAGCAATCAGGCAAGAGAAAGAAATAAAAGGCAACCAAATTGAAAAAGAGAAGGTCAAATTATCTGTTTGCTGATATTATATGATCTTATACCCAGAAAGCCCTACAGATGCTTCCAAAAGACTGATAGATTTTGTAAATGAACTCAGTAAGGTCTCAAGATAATAAATCAATGTACAAAAATTAATAGCCAATAACAACCCAGGCAAGAACTAAATCAAGAAGATAATCCCACTTACAATAGATACAAAAAATTAAAAATTGAAGACCTGGGAATATACTTAACCAATGAAAAGAAAGATCTTCACAAGGAGAAATATACGTTGTTGTGGTTGCTGCAGCTACTTTTTAAAGGCTCCTGGAATTTGTATTTGAATTATGTTTAATCTATAGGCCAATTTGGGTGGCATTTTAAATCTCTAAATAGTGTTTTAATTTTCTGTTGATGCACAATAAATCACTACACATTTCGGAAATTGCACAACACTCATTTATTATTTCAGTTTCCGTAGTCAGAAGCCTGGACACAGTTCTCACAGAGTCTCTGCCTAGTGCTCACAAAACTACAATCAAATTGTGGGCAGTGCCTGGGGGCTCAGCTGAGGCTCATGGCCCTGTTCTCTATACTTACTCCTTTACTGTGCAGAACCCGTGGCAACTGGCTTCTTTAGTACTAATTGTAGAGTCTCAACTTCCTTCTCTACCATGAGACCCCTTCTGTAGTGTACTCACCTGATTAGTCAGGCCTGCCCAAGATAACTTCAACTAATTAAGGACCCTTAAAAAAAAATCCCTTCACCATTGACCCATTGCATAACCAAATCTCATGAGTGATATTTCATCACTGTCGTCATATTCTATCAATTAGAAGCAAGTTAAAGGTCCTGACTGCAGTCCAGAGCAAGAGATTATGCAAGGATGTGAATTATTATTTTAAGATTCTTTCTATTCTAAGTAGTGAGTCTTCCAAACCGGGAACATGGTATTCTTTCTATTCATTTATACAATTTTAGCTTTCTGTCAGCCATATTTTATGATTTGATTAATACATGTCCAGCACAACTGAAGATTTATTGCTAGGAATCTGATTTTTGTGCTGTTGTAAATATTCTATAGTTATTGTCGAATTCCTGTTGGTAGTACAATCAGATACAATTTACTTTTGTATATTAACTTTGAATCTGGCAATCTTGCTAAATTAACTTCTGAATTTATCTGCAGTTACTAGATTTTGTATACACATAATCATGTTATCTGTTTTACTTTTTCCTACAATTTTTGTTAAGCTTTTTGAACTGAATAGAGCCTAGAGTAGCAGTGTTTCATAGAAGTTGTAACTGTGGAATTATTGTCTTGTTCCTAACCTATGAGAAAAGTGTTACTTTACCATTAAGTAAGGTGTTAATTATAAGATTTTTTTCTTTTGTAAATATCCTTTACTCAGTTTCAGAAACTTTTTAAAATTGCTTTTTCTGTATAAAATCCTTATCATTCATAAGGGTTGAAAATTGTCAAATGATTTTTATGCCCCACAAATGGATGAATATATTTAAATTTCTACTCTCTTAATATGGTTAATTATATTGATAAATGTTCCAATGTTAAACCAGCCCCCTTTTCTTGAAATAATTCCTTCTTTGTTTTGATAACATATAATCATATTTTATATATAAGTTATTTGACTTGTTAATATTTTTTAGTTTTGTTCTTATGTAATGAGAGATTACATGAAATTACAGATTGTAATTTTTTCTTCTTGAGGCTTTAGTGTCACATTTATTCTGACCTCATAAAATGCATTGGGAACTATCCTCTCTTCTAAGATGCCCTAGAAGTTTGTTTTTGGATTGATGTGTCTTCCTTATACAATTAGAAGAATTCACCAATAAAGGCTGGAGTTTATTTTTTGTAAAGATTATATTTATGTATTTATTTCATGCATCTTTATTGAGATATAATTTATACATAATGAACTGCAGGTATTTAATGTACCTGAATTGGTGAGTTTGGACATATGTCTATATATGTGAAACCATTTCTCAGTCAAGGTAATAGACGTATCTATCCTTCCAAAACTTCATATGTTCCTGTGTGTATGTTTTCTCTTTGGTGCTTAGAGCCCTAATTGATAGATCTACTGTCTTAGCATCGAAGATTTGAAACTACAGATTCAATTTCTTCAATAGATGTAGGACTAGGGGCCTGCTTAGGGCCTCTATTTTTTAATGTCATTTGTGTTAAGTTGTATTTCTTAAGGAACGTGTCCTGTTATTTAGAGTCTTCCTTCCGTATTTGTTGTGATCTATGATGTCATCTCTTCCCAGGAATCTGAGAAGAGATTAACCATCAGGAGAGAGATGAGTGCCCTCCTCCCAGGACCTCTGTATCCTCACATTTCCATCCACTAACTACCAAGGAGAAAGTGAGGTAATAATTAACATAGGTTCCTTGAAAGATGTTGAGTAAATTAGCTATAAATTGTTGACATATTTGACAATTTTAATATCTTTCTCATAATCAACTGACCGCAATTAACCAAAAATAAAGTTTCTTTTGTTTGTACTTTGTGTTTTTAACTAAATTTTTTTCTGAAAGTTTTCTTTCTTTCTTTCTTTTTTTTTTTTTTGAGACAGAGCCTCAAGCTATCACCCTGGATAGAGTGCCAAGGCATCACAGCTCACAACAACCTCCAATTCCTGGGCTCAAGCGATTCTCTTGCCTGCGCCTCCCAAGTAGCTGGGACTACAGGCACCCGCCACAACGCCTCACCATTTTTTGGTTGCAGCCATCATTGTTGTTTGGTGGGCCCAGGCTGGATTCAAACCCGCCAGCTCAGGTGTATGTGGCTGGCGCCTTAGTCCGTTGAGCCATAGGCGCCGAGCCTGAAAGTTTTATTTCTTATACATGTTTCTATTGAAGTCTCAGAGTACTGAAATCAGAATTAGCAAAAAGATTGAAAGGACTAAAGACTTTTTCTCATGTTACACAATTCATTGCAACGTAGTCACCAAGTCACCAGCGGGTCATTTCAACACACCCTCAGTAAGCCATGAACGTAGCATGGGTTGGAGAAGCTTCAGAATACAAATGAAAATGAGTTTTTCCATGTCATCATGTTAAAACATCTTAGTGTGAAGTAAAAAGCCTAAATCCAAGTAACCACCTGTATTTTGGTAACTTGTACCTACAATGTTTATTTTTGATTATTTCATACTTCATGTAAATATATTTAAAGTAACTCTGAAAGCATTTCAATACACATGTATAGGTATTAAGATGTTAGTAAAGACATCTGAATTTTAAGAGAATATGAAATTTTCCACAATATGGTTAACATTTAAATAAAATAAGTGTGCAGTTTAAATATTAGAAGGATATTGGGACTAATGCGTGAATTGGTGAATGACAAAACTAAACTAGGTATGAGGCTACCTGGTATGCTGGGACTAGGGTACGTTATTGTTGAACCTCTATTTCCTTATCTACAAAATGGGTTGATACAATTAGACTAAATAAACTTCAAGATTTATGCAGTTATGAGTTTTTATGAGCATATAATTTACACTTTTAGGGTAGTATTTATAAAAATAACTGATTATTCTAGTTGCATAATGGGAAAAGTTGAAAATATAGAATTTTACCTGATGTTCAAGCCATATATATAAATTTTTAATTATTACTGGCGTGATGAAAAGTGTTAATCAGAAGAAGTAGAATTATTTTTAAATTGTTTTTCAATGGAACCAACAATACGACATGGAATTTTAATATATAATCAGGGTGGGTGAAAATGTATATAGAACTCTATTAATTTGGTAGGACAAAGAATATATGTGTAATCACAGACACATGTTAGTATGTCCTACTAACATACTCTGTACAAATAAACGTTTAAAAATAGTGATGAATTTTGTGACAGTGATCGTGAAAATACTTTAGGCTTGGCACCTGTGGCTCAAGCAGCTAGAGGACCAGCCACAGACATTGGAGCTGGCAGGTTTGAATCCAGCCCGGGCCTGCCAAACAACAATGACAACTACAACCAATAAATAAATAAATAAATAAATAAATAGGAAGGCGTTGTAGTGGACGCCCACAGTCCCAGCTACTTGGGAGGCTGAGGCAAGAGAATTGCTTAAGCCCAAGAGTCTGAGATTGCCGTGAGTTGTGATGCCTTGGCATGCTACTGAGGGTGACATAGTGAGACTCTGTCTCAAACAAAAAAAAAAAGAAAAGAAAAGAAAATACTAAACCTTTAGTGGTACATCCAATGGTGTGTTAACCCTGAAAATGTACCATACAGACTCCTTATAGTTCCCAGCCGAGGACTGAGCGCGGCAAGCTCATTCCAGTGAGTGGAAAAAGTCTCCTCTGGAGACTTTGGCTTAAGGAATCTGCATTAACATGATCAGAATTTTCTTGGAACAGGCTGCAGTTTGAGGCTCTCTCGACCCAATCTTCCTTCCTTTTCTCTCTTCCTCTGCAGGTGTCAGACTTGACTTTTCCTGGGCCGACGGCTCTCTTCATTTTCTCCTACTCCCTACTACAATGAGTCTCTTTCAGGACTAATCCTATCTTGCTATTTACTTCTCCAGTGATCCTGTATTGCGCCACTTTTGTTAACCTGCTAATTTAAGCCACACAAGAGCTTTATGGCACAGCTTGGGAGAATAAGGCATGAATAGGTTAAGTAATTAATGAAAGGGACTTCACTAGTGAACTTGGAGCTGACACCCAACACTGGTCTGACATCAAGTCTGTGTTCTTAAGCATTACACTAGACTGGTTTTTAGTGACTTTTAATATATTTTGAAATATCTTATACTAACATATTTTGCTGTGACTGTTTTCATTACTAATAATTATGGTAGTTTTAAAGGGTGTCATTTATCTGAATGCCACCATATGTTACTTTCTTAGTTGGTTGCATGTCTGAATAGGTCAAAACATATAAAGTAAAGGAAATGGTTTGTAATTATATGGTTTCTACAGTAAACACATGTACCATTCCATTACAGAGTCATTCTTCTCAAGGCCTTGTACAGACCCTAATAAATATTTAAATAAACTCTACCACCTCAGGTGTTTTTTTGTTTGTTTGTTTTCAGTTTTTGGCTGGGGCTGGGTTTGAACCTTCCACCTCCAGTATATGGGGCTGGTGCCCGACTCCTTTGAGCCATAGGTGCCACCCAATGTCAGGTGTTTTTTTGTTTGTTTGTTTGTTTGTTTTGACACAGAGTCTCACTATATTACCCTCAGTAGAGTGCTGTGGCATCACAGCTCACAGCAACCTCAAACTCTTGGGCTTAAGCGATTGTCTTACCTCAACCTCCCAAGTAGCTGGGACTATAGGCGCCCACCCCAATGCCCAGCTATTTTTTGTGGCAGCTGTTGTTGTTTAAGCAGGAACTGGCTGGGTTTGAATTGCCACCCTCCGTGTATATGGCTGGAGCCCTCACCACTGTGCTACAGGCACTGAGCTGCACCTTAGGTGTTTTAAAAATTATTTTTAAATATTTTGACTCTGGACAATTTCTTTCTTTCTTTCTTTCCTTTCTTTCTTTCCTTCCTTTCCTTCCTTTCCTTCTCTTCCTTTCCTTTCTTTCTTTCTTTCCTTCCTTCCTTCCTTCCTTCCTTCCTTCCTTCCTTCCTTTCTTTCTTTCTTTTTGCTTTTAGGGTCAGAAGGGAAACGACCACTAAAGGCAATGAAGAATATGGTATATATTGAGATTTGACAGTCTAGTTTTGCATAGCAGCTTTTTTTCAGATTACTAAATACCTAGTTCTTGCTAAATGTCAACGAATAACAAAAATCTGCAGGCATCTTTAATTGAAGTATTAAGAATAAAAAACTTCATTTATTTATTTAAGACAAAGTCTCACTTTGTCACCCTCGGTAGAGTTCTGTGGCATCATCGCTCACAGCAACCTCAAGCTCTTGGGCTCAAGCGATTCTCCTGCCTCAGCCTCCTGAGTACCTGGGACTACAGGCACCCACCACAATGCCAGGCTATTTTTAGACATGAGGTCTCACTCTGGCTCAGGCTGGTTTCAAACCTGTGAGCTCAAGCAATCCACCACCTCGGCCTCCCACAGTTCTGGGATTATAGGCATGAGTCATCACGCCCAACCTAACCTAATAACATGATCAAATTAGTAAAATATCCTTAACTTTTTAGATCCTTTTTCTGTTTCTTTATCATATTCTTAGACTATAATCTTAGTATTCTCAGTTATTTTTACTATGTTGTTCTAGTACCAATTATTTGCTCACCAATAGTTTGCTTGTCGTGGACTCACTCAGATTTCTCTCTTTTTGTCATCTTTTCTTTTCTCCCATTCTGTATCTTTTTCTTTATATACAAATAAAAAGACAATGCCAAATGAAATTTTAATCTCTAGAATGTATGTGTGTGAGAGAGAGGGAGAGAGAAAGAGATGAGAGAAGGACGAGGAAAGAGAGAGAGATGGGGGAGGGAGAGAGAGGAGAACCGAGACAAAGACAGAAAGATTGAACATTGGGAAAGTTTGACTTTTAATATTTCATTAAGTCCTAAACATCTTTTACTACTACCAACATTTATAATTGTATTAAATTTGAATCTAACTTTAAACGTACCTATATTGTCTTCTTACTTAATGAACTAGAGATATTTATTTTTATCAATTATAAAGAAAAAAAGCTTTTTTCACTTTACACAATTCTGTGAAGTGATGGAAAAACAGGCAAATATATTTTTTATTTTATTTTACTATTAAAATAAAATACATTATTTTAATGTACATTAGTGCAATCAAGGGGTAAAATGTGCTGGTTTTATATACTGTCTGAAATATTTTCATCAAACTGTTTAACATAGCCTTCATGGCATTTTCTTTGTTATTGTAGGAAGACATTTGTATTCTGCTTTAGTAAGTTTCACCTTTATCCTTCTAAGATGCACCATAGATGTGGCCCCACAAATTAC
>CAUYON010041944.1:0-13738 GCA_963573935.1 Arctocebus calabarensis | reverse complement strand
TCAAAGGAAGCATATCCACAGGGTGGAGACACCTGATGAAGCCATTAGTCCCTGTTGTTATCTGCCCAAAAGCCACTGTTTCAAAGGGTCTGGCGTGGTTGAGGAGCAAATTCTTGACTATGTTTAGGCCATATGCCTGTACTTCAAAACATCACCCAGGGCGGCTGCTGTGGCTCAGCGAGTAGGGCGCCGGCCCCATATACCGAAGGTGGCGGGTTCGAGCCCTGCCTCGGCCGAACTGCAAAACAAAACAAAAAAAATAGCCGGGCGCTGTGGCGGGTGCCTGTAGTCCCAGCTACTCGGGAGGCTGAGGCAAGAGAATCGCTTAAGCCTAAGAGCTGGAGGTTGCTGTGAGCAGTGTGACGTCACAGCACTCTACCCAGGGCGATAAAGTGAGACTTTGTCTCTTAAAAAAAACAAAAAACAAAAAACATCACCCAGCTATTTCTACTTTACAATCACACCTAAAGCCAAACCAAAACCCACAGCAAAGAAAATCCTAAGGATTTGTTTTACTAGAAATACCTTGTTTTACTAGAAATTGAAAATTTGCAATGTCAGCAGCAAGGTGCAAACAGAGCTGGCCCAGGGCCAGGGCTTCAGTTATTAAAAATGAGGAAAAACAAAATCCCTACGCATTTCCTAAGGGCAGTTTTAAAGAAACCTTCTCACCAAAGGTGTCTTTCTCCTTCAACTTTTGACTTTACTGTCAGGAAACCAGCTACCTACTCTCTTCTAGAAGCATCCAGAGACCCCTCTCCGTGAGCCCTTCTGCTACCCACGTCCATTGCCCCCCCCCTGCCCCCCAGAAGCACCTCAAGGACAAAGGCCGTAAAATGGCCACTGAATAGAACTCAACCAGCAGACAGAGGGACGGGCGAGGTTCTGAGAGGAGTTTGGGTTCAGCCTCCCAGCACCAGAGACCACAAAGCCCAGGGGTCAAGGCTCCCAAACAAAGTGTCTTCCCTGACAGATTCTTGGGATGCCTCCCCTGCAAAGGCACCAAAAGGCAACATCTCTCCACTCCAAAGACCACCCTCCAACTTTGCCCACCCTCCTTACACACAGCTCACCCTAGAACCAATCAAGCCAAGAATGAGAAGACCGTTCTGCCCTGTTCCAGGAGAGAACCAAGAGGGGCACTAAGGTAGAAATCCACCCTGGAGAAGTCACGCAGGGGCCATGTCACCCCCCAGGGGCCAGATCTGGGGATCTGGAGTCCCCAAATCCAGCTGGAAGAGGGACTCTGGGCTGAGCCTGCTTCTCTGGGCCATTGGGGAAACACTCCCTTCCACCCACCCCTTGAGCTGGGCTTGCCCCTCCACTCAGCCACCAGTGGGCACCTCCCCTTTTCAAATGCTTTTAATGCTGTTCAGATGGTGAGAGGTTGTTGCGATGATCAGAGGCAATGCTGGTGGCCGAGAGCGCCCCCGTACCTGCCCCCTCTTTCTCCAGGAGGTACTTGAAAGGGACCATGCCCCCCGCCCCCTTGGAATCCCCATCACATGTGCTACAAAGTCATCTCCAGCGTGGTCCTGCTTCCTCCTCCCCCGCAAAGTCTCCCACAGGCCCAGGAGAAGGGGCGCTTCAAGCGTCTCCTAGGAGCTGACGACGTGTCCGGACCAGGTCTCGTGCTTGGTGCCCGGCGCCAGGTGGGTGATGACGACCTCCACAGCCTGCAGCTTCTCGTTCTTGGGTGGGATGGAGCACATCTTAAAGGTGACCTCGTCGCCTTCCACGGGGACATACTCCCCTTCCACACTATGGAGGACAAAGCAAGCGGTCAGTGCTTGGCACCCTTGTGGTCTGACTGACCACCTGGAACTGCCCCCTTGCCCATCCACAAGAGGGAGCTGCCACACTGCCCCTTGTCCTGGCCATGAAGCCCCTAACCCAATCAGCTCCTTCCCTGGGACTTTTGATGCTGAGCCTAAAAGACAGAGCTCAGCCATCTGTGGGTGGTCATGCTGTGACATTAAACATGAGAGCCTGAGCTTGTGGGTAGAAGAGCGCAGCCAATCGGAGCCAGAGATGAGAATCACAGCATCAGAATCAGAGTTGAGTGATGGCCTGGGCAGCCCCAGGTGCCAGGGGCCCCAGAAACCAAGGTGTGTCTGCTCTGGAATTTCCCACATACCCAGTGAGCTTTTCGGAAGGTCCCTTTTGTGTGTAAAGCTAGTCCTCTCCCTGGAGCACCCCCAGGAAGGTTCCCTTATTTTGGAGGGGACCTGAGTCACTATTTCACATTGAGTTTGGCTTCTTGATATTCCTGCCATGAGATCCCAGCAGGAAAATCCCCTTGAGACCCTGGGCTAGCCAACTGCCCCAGGAACTGGTTTGTCGTGATTGGAGAATCATGTGGGTGAGCAGTGTTTCCCTCTTTGATTTGATCACCAGGAAGCTCAGGAATAAATTTGCAGGCTACTTCTAGCGAAGGAACCAGACAGCACAGTAGCTCCAACTGCCCCATGTTTCTCTTACTAACTTACTGTTTCTGTAAACCATTACTAATTCTTTCTGGAAGGAGGCTGTGTGGAAATAGATCTGCATGCCCGTATGCCTTCACACATACACGTAACACATCACTGTGGCATCTTCCTCATACCTATGCTCTACAGGAGACCTGGTCAGTAAGGATGTGGGGAAAGGGCAACTCAACAGAGGTTGTGCAACAGGATCCTATTTTCAAAAATGTGGTTTCTGTTTGCCAGGTCTGCTATGCAGAGCAGGAGTTTGCTGCCTGAAATGAAAGACTGCAGTGTGCTTAGGCCAAAGAAGGGGGTGGAAGGGGGGACGGGTGCCAGATTAAGGGTCCTCTCGTATCTAAAGGCTCCCCAGACTCAGAGGTGAAGCTCCAAGGCCTAAGATATACAGGCCTTGCTCAGAGCTCCCCAAGGGCTTCCAGACACTCAGGAAGGAAAGACGGCAATGAGCAAGTGGCAGGAGAAGGGGTCCTTCCCAAACTTCCTTCCTGCAGCAAAGGGTCGGGCAGCCCCTACTCTCACCAGGCATTTCCCAAATCAGGGCAGGAAACCAGCCCCCAGGCCAAACAAGGTCCCCCCAACTCACAGGGGCGTCGTCCTTCCCATTGGCCAGACACATGTGGTTGCTTACACTCACCCAAGTAGCACTCGACTGTCTCTCACACACAATGTGCCACCAACCCGTCCCCCATAAGCAGGGCCAGACACCCCTAGGCATCCATAGTACAGTGAGTACAAACCTGAAATTTCACACAATCATTCATAAAGACACAGTCAGTCAGACGTGTCACTTGCAGCCTCACACACACTCCAACACAGGTGAGGGGCGTCTTACACCCTCGCCCCCTACACATCCCATAATCAGAGCACTGGTCAAAAGCAGAGTACACAGGCCCAGCCACAAATGTCCATACCAACACCCATCACAGGCCCACGCTGTCCCCACTTCCAGACCCCCAGACCTGCCACTGACTCACTCGGAGATGTGCAGGAAGATGTCAGGGCCACCATCAGCTGGGGTAATGAAGCCGTGGCCCTTGGATCGGCAGAAGCATTTGCAGACTCCTTTGTAGACAGGGCCCTGGGAAGCCCGCACCGTTCTGACAGAGAAAAGGAGATGTTAAGGGCACCCATCAGCCCTCCAGGACAGTCACCCGCTCTCCTGCCCCCTACCCACTACTGTGCCTCAGGGAGTCCTGGCCAGGCTCATCATGGATAGTCACACAGGTTGTGCACTGCTCGACTCTGGGAGCCATTCACACAGACGTTGGGAAACAATGACGCTCTGGATGACCCTGCCAAATTTTCTCAGGCCTGTTTTCCCACTTAGAAATAGACAGTTGAAGTAAAACATCTCTGAGCATCCCTCCAGAGACTAATTGTTAATTTTTTTTTTTTTGAGACAGCGTCTCACTCTGTCACCCTGGGTAGAGTGCTGTGGTGTCTTAGCTCATAGCAATCTCAAACTCTTGGGTTCAAGAGACCTCTTGGCTCAACCTCCTGAGTAGCTGGGACTATAGGTGCCCACCATAACGCCTGGCTAGTTTTTCTATTTTTAATAGAGACAAGATCTCAGACTGGTCTTGAACTTTTTGAGTTCAAGCAATCCACCCACCTCAGCCTCCCAAAGTGCTAGGGTTTATAGGCATGGTACCCAGCCTTAATCGTTAATTATTATTAACAGCAGCACCTCCACTCACTGGGCCTGGGATCTGCATCATGTGCGTCCTTTGCAGCCCTGTGGCTACCCTGATACTCTCCCAGTTTTATAGCTGAGTTAATCAAGGCAGAAGAAGCTTATTTGTGGTTAAAACCCAATGATTTTAAGACTCTCAAAATTTCCTGCCCACTGCCACTCCCAGGTCATATGTAACAGGTTCTCCTGGGCAGTACCCTCAGAGTTCAGAAGGCACTTTCCCGGTCCTCACCACTGGTCCTCACCCCAGCCCCCAGTCTCCCTATTTGACAGCCAGGGACACAGTGAATCTCTGGCTTCTCGTCGACTACCATCTTGAGACTTGTTCCCCGGCTAGCCCAGACTCACGCTGAGAAGGTTCTTGTCCGACGAGTGGGCAGTGGGCTCGGGACCACATTGCCCCGAAGAGGGGATGGTGAGCGCTCGCGAGTATGAGGGGTGCCCAGTAGCCCGGCCGAAGCCTGCTGGGTGGAGGGCTGTGGTGGTGGGGGAGGCTCAGATGACATGGCTGACCTGGAAAGAGATGGGGGGCTCTCAGGGGCTCATGCCTTGCAAGGCAGGACCCTGATGCACACCAACCTCCAGGTCTGAGTCCTCCATCTGGGACACATTCCTTGAGATCCCCTCATCACGGAGGTCACCTTGTCTGGGAACATATCCAGCTGGGTCAGGTGCCTTGTCTGGGCTCCTGCAGCAGCCATGGGTCTCCCCTGCTCACAGCTCTACACAAAAATGCCAGGTCATCCCTAACCAAGTCGCCAGTCCAAGGCATAAACCCTGGCACAGTCGGGACAGTAAGTGAACACTTGTGAGAGAGGCAGGGCTGGAGAACAAGCAGAAGGCATCGGCCGGGCAGCCTTTAACGCTGACCAGCTCCTTCCGGACTTCTGGCCACCCCACAGACACCTCGTGGCCCGCCACGTGCCTAACACCATGGGGAAAGTGGGGGTGAGGGGCAAAAACATGAGTCACAGCATCTACCTCCAGGAAATTCCAGAACACACACCAAAAAGAGCTCAAACTCCCAGTTTGGATCCCGGAAGGGCTGTCGCAAGCCTGCTTCTGGTGGGCGAACCCGAAGGACCCCGAAGAAGGGAGTTCAAAGGCTGCACGGCCGTCTGGCCCAGTCCACGGATCCAGGCTCTCGCGGTGAATTTCCACCCAGCCCAGCTCACCGGTCACTGTTATGAAATCAAATTCCCTCGGTGACCCCCAGCATGCGCCAGAATGTGGGAGACCCAGCTGGAGGGCTGGAGGGAGGGACTCTAGCTGCTGCCTAGCTTTTGCCAGTCCTACAAGAGTAGGACGCTGCGCTGTGCTCAGCAAACCCTGAACATGGAAGAGGAAGGTTTCAGCTCTAACACAGCCTCAGCTCGAGGCCCAGGGGAAAGAGCAACAGCTGGAGGCAAAGTCCCTCAGGCAAGTCCCTTCCTTGTACAGGCTCAGTCTTCACACCTGCAAAGTGGGGCAGCTGAGTGGGCACCATAGTACCTTCGCAGGGCTGGCGATGGGGGCTGCAGAGGAGGCTCAGCCAGCAAGGCCAAGGGAGAGGTCTGGACTTAGAAGGTCGTACATGTTCACATGGTGGGGGACAGAAGTAACCGTGGGGGGACTTGATTTAGCTTTCAAAGCTAAAATACCAACTATCTTTTAAACATCCCAGGGGTTTGCCTCAAAATCGAAGTTTCTAGCTATTCTTGAAAAGACACTCTAACAACCTGCCCCCCATTTACCCCCAATTTCTTCATTTATGGGCGCCTTCCACCTCCAGCACCCAGCAGGGCCACCTCTGTCTCCAACCCCCACCACCCAAGAACCAGGCCCAACGCCCCCCACAGAAAGACAAAACCTCTGCCTCCACACATCCCCACACTCCCCTGTCAGGACTTGATTCTGTTCGGCTGGGAAGGGAGGTGGCCGGCTGGACTTCCAGAGGAAGTGACATAACTACCTCCTGACCCTTTCTCAGCTGCAGCCGAGGCCAGGGAGGACCGCGAGGCCAGGGAACCCCCAGCTCATAAAGGCCCCAGCTGCTCACCTGGGGGCCAGGGCTCCAGCGTGACCCACCAGCCCAGGTCATAGAGTCCTAGAATGTTCCAAGGACTAGGGTTCTGGGAAGGAGGCTGGCCCAGAGAGGGGAGGACCTCAGGGAGGGCCCCACCCCCAACCTCAACCCCACCCCCAACCTCAACCCCACCCCCAACCCAGGCCTCCAGGACAGCAGGTGAGACCATAGGGGCATGGTGACAACAGGGTGCGACTGGGTACTCCCCTCCTCTCTTCTGCCCAGAGTTCTCCTTTTCTTCTGGAGTCAGGCATATCTGACTTCAAATACTACCATCTGCCAGCTGTGTGATCTTGGACAATTATTTAACCTCTCTGGCCTCGGTTTCCACATCTGGAAAATGGGAATTGCAACAGTCCCCATTTCACACCATCATCACGAAATTGAAAAGAGGTAATATACACTAAGACCCAGGCATACCCTCTGCACAACAAATGAGCAATAACCATCACTATGACTGTTGTTACAACTGTCATCATAAAATCATTCAACGGGCCCTGTTCATGGTACTGGAAACACAGGCCTGAGCTTGGAGCCAGAGAATAAACAGGTAAATAAATATGTGAATATCATTACAGGCCAAGTACAGTGATTCACAACTCCCAAGGCTTTGTTTGGGAGGCTGAGGCAATGAGGCAGGTGGATTACTTGAGACAGGAAGGAGTTCAAGAGTAGCCTGGACAATACAGTGAGACCCCACATCTACAAAAAATGCTTTATATCAACCAGGTGGCACTTGCCTATAGTCTCAGCTACTCAAGAGGCAAGGTGGGAAGACCACTTGAACCCAGGAGTTCCAGGGCTATGATCACACCACTAGTCTCCAGGCTGGGTAACAGAGCAAGACTTTGTCTCAAAAAATAAAAATAAAAAACAAAAAAATTGGGTGGCATCTGTGACTCAGTGAGTAGGGCGCTAGCCCTATATACTGAGGGTGGTGGGTTCAAACTTGGCCCAGGCCAAACTGCAACAACAAAAAAATAGCCAGGCATTGTGGCGGGCACCTTTAGTCCCAGTTACTCGAGAGGCTGAGGCAAGAGAATGGCCTAAACCAAGAGCTAGAGGTTGCTGTGAGCTGTGATGCCACAGCACTCTACCGAGGATTAAAAAAAAAAAAAAAATCATTCCAGATTACCAAAATGGGCTTTAAGAAATAGAGATGAGAAGGAGCAGGGTGAGATGCTGCTCTAATGAAGGGGCGAGCTGGGCCTTCAACAATAAGAAAAAGTCAACATTTGGAAAGCAAAGAGAAGCTGCTCCAGGTACGGGGGAGAAGCCCATGCAGGGGTTGCCAGCATGTGTGTTATAGGGGTCGAGGCGGGGACAGAGGGCTGACAGGACATGAGATGAAAGCAGGCAGGCAGCCCGAGGGCCATGCTGCACCACCCTCATCACATCCTTCTTTCCCCATCCATTTGCCTCCCTATGTGTCTGCACATCCCTGACAGTCCATCTCCCTCGGGTTCATGAGGCAGGTTCATCCTCCACTCCAGCCCCTCAATTCACCCCACAGACCCTGTCCCTCAGAGATGCCAATGGAAGCCCAAGGCCTTCAGGGGTGGTGGTCTGAGGCAGCACAGGGTCCCTCTACATCCCAAGGACCCAGCACAGGGTCTCAGACGCAGTCCAGGGAATGACCCAAAGGCTCTGTCTTAACCAGCATTAGGACCTAAGCCTTGGCTGTCATCTGCTGTGCACCAAGCACCTTACACAGAGCAGTGGGAGATGGCTACATTCATGTTCACCAGTGGAAGAAACTGAGGCACAGAGAACAGACGTGACTGGTGGGCGAGGGGCTGCGCCACCTGGGAGACCCAGGAGCTTTAACCACCACCTAGCCAGCCTCCCTTAGCCATCTGGGCTGGAGAGCCACTGGGGAGGCCAGAGCAGGCCCTACAGAGTGAAGCAGTAAATGGTCTTAGCGTGGGAAGGGGGGGCTGGTAAAATCCCAGGAGCCAGTTCTGAGTACCCCCATACCCCACCCTTGCTGTCCTGTCTTCCCCATACACACAAGCCTCAGCGACACGTATCATGGGCCTGGCTTCCAGCTGGAAACTGCTTTCCTAGCGATTCCAGGCATGGTTCTGGAGCATCCTGGAGAAGGCATGGTCCTCCCTTGTGAGCAGCCCTCAACTCCCCACAGCTGGGGGAGGGTTGAAAAAAGACCCCTGGGCAACACCTGTGGCTCATCGAGTAGGGCGCCGGCCCCATATACCAAAGGTGGCAGGTTTAAACCCAGCCTCGGCCAAACTGCATAACAGAAAAATAGCCGGGCTAGGGGCTGGCGCCTGTAATCCCAGCTACTCGGGAGGCTGAGGCAAGAGAATTGCCTAAGCCCAGGAGTTGGAGGTTGATGTGAGCAGTGTGACACCACGGCACTCTACCGAGGGCGATAAAGTAAGACTCTGTCTCTACAAAAAAAAAAAAGAAAAAAGACCCCAAAGCTTAGGTTGTTGGCAGCAGGCCCTGGGTGAGACCAGGAAAACCAACTCAGACCAAATGTCATGCCCAAGGCACGTCATGATGACTGGGTTATGTGTGTACCCGTATGGAGGTGTGTGCTCCCATATACGTGATGTCTCTGTGTGTGTGTGTCTGTGTGTGTGCACACACATGTGCCCATACACCGCTGTGCATCTGACAACTGCATACTTATATGTAGCTAGGGCCCTGCATTGGCACCAGAGGACCCTGACAAATGCAGTCCCCTATTCCCAGAGCCAGATTGAGGGGAAAACTGAAACACAAAGTGACAAGCACCTTGCCAGGGTCACCCAGTGTATAAAAACTTGATGAAATAGAGTGTATTAGACAATGGAAATACCATGTGGGGGTGGCGGAAAAGCTAGTGGAGGATGGGCCCAGGGGAAGGGTTTTTTTTTTTTTGTAGAGACAGAGTCTTACTTTGTCAACCTCGGTAGAGTGCTGTGTTGTCACAGCTCACAGCAACCTCCAACTCCTGGGCCTAGGCGATTCTCCTGTCTCAGCCTCCCGAGCAGCTGGGACCACAGGCGCCCGCCACAATGCCCAGCCATCTTTTCGCTGCAGTTGAACCTGCCACTCTCTGTATATGGGGCGGGCACCCTACTCACAGAGCCACAGGTGCCGCCCAGGGCTGCACTTCCTAAGCAGGTGGGCTGAGAAAGTAAGTAGCTGGCCATGTGCCCCCTCCTCTCAGTCTGCTGACTGCCAGGCCAAGGGAAGGAGTCCAGGGCAAAGGACGCAGGAAGCTACTCCCACCCTGACTGTCCCCAGGGATGGGTGTGTCTGCTGGGCCTTCAGCCTGAGAACTGGAGGGACAGGGGGCCTCAGCCCAAACCAGCCTGGGAATTTTCCATAGGCTCTGCAATAACTCCTGGAAGGCTCTAGTTCAGTGGGCACCAGTTTGTGGCCTTGCCAACCCTCCTCAGCCCGCCCCCATATGTGGACACTTAGCACCCATCAAGCAGAGTCCCTCCGTCTAGGCTCTGCTGACCCCACCCTGACCTCTCCTGGCCTCTTTGCCTGAAAGCCTTCAAGCACTGCAGGGACGTCTCAGGAGCCAGAAGCCAGGAGCTCACTCTGAGGCCATTTAGGGAAAGGGAGAGCATTTCAGGAGGCTCCATACTTGGTAGTTTCACATCCTTTTTTGAAAGTCTGAAGACAGGTCCAGCACCGTGCCTCCTGCCTGCAATCCCAGCACTCTGCCAGGCCAAGGTGGGTGGAATGCCTGAGCTCACAGGTTTGAAACTAGCCTGAGCCAGAGCGAGACTCCCATCTCTAAAAATAGCCCGGCATTGTGGTGGGCACCTGTAGCCTCAGCTACTTGGGAGGCTGAGGCAAGAGAATCGTTTGAGCCCAAGCATTTGAGGTTGCTATGAGCTTGATGCCACAGCATCTACCAAGGGTGACAAAGTAAGACTCTGTCTCAAAAAAAAGAAAGAAAAGTCTGAAGACAGAGAAGGAGGGGGCAATTTGGGAGTATCTTGAGCCCTCCACGGGTTTCTGGCTGAGGAAGGCCAGGGCTGGACATTATGTTGGGACAGCAACCAGCCTGAGGGCCAGCCTTGGAGGGGACAATAGGGAGGAGCAATCTCTATTTGCCCTATTCCCACCACCCAGGATGTCTGTGTCCCCATTTCACAGATGAGAAAACTAAGGCACAGAGTGTTTAGGCGCTTCTGCTTCTTTTAGTGTCGGGAATCTCCGGGAACTGTGTTCAAAGGCAGTTGTGATTGAGCAGGTCAGGGTGGGGCCTGAGAGTCTGCATTTTTCCAGGCGCTCCTGTGAAGGCGACCTCTGCTGGACAGGCAGGGCGGTGGCCCGACTTACCCACCTAACAGCCGCAGGCTCGTCAGTGCTGGAGAATGGGAGGGAAACCGGGCGGGGGCTGGGGATGCTGCTCTAGAATAATCACGGAGTTAGCCTAGCGCACCTGGGTTGTGCTCTGTAAACGGAGGCAGGAGACGCGGTCCCACCCCCATCCCCCACCCTGGCGTAGCTGAGCCCCAGCCAAACAGAAATGAGGGCACTTGGGCCAAGGGGCGGAGCAGGTCAGCTGAGCCCGGACGGAGGGGTCCCGCAAGCGACAGAGGCCTAGAACCAGCCAGAGGTTGACGCAGCGTTGGGGCTGGGCCTCGCCACATTCCCCTCCATTGTTCCGGGGAGAGCGGGGTCTGGTGAGGGAGGAGGGAGAGAGGGAGGAGTGAGGGGAGGGAGAGCCCAGGGGAAGGGCGGGGGGCGACCAGACCCGCCTAGCTAGCGACCCGCGGGAAGGGTGCAGCCGCTTCCAGGCCCAGCCTGGCCGAAACAGCTCTCCCGCCTTCGAGGGCCGGGATTGCTGGGAGGAGGCCGGAAACCGAGGGGGCTGCTCCAACATTGCCGCTGCCGCCTGAGCCCCCTACCCCCAGCCCTTAACACCCCTGGACAGCCGCGCCCAGCTGCGGAGAGACAGTCCCCGCCACGATGCCCAGGGACCCTGCGCCTGCCCCAGCCCCTAGCCTGACGGCCCTGGAGCTCTAGCTAGCGCTCTTAACAAGGACTCTGCTCTGCCCACCTCCCCACATTCAGTCATTCCTATGCGAAAGGTCACACTCGGACTTTCCAGCCTGACTCTGCTCTTTACTCTCTCTGTGACCCCTGGCAAGCAACCTCGCCTCTCTAAGCCTCATCGGACAAAAGGACTGGAATGGTGCAGCGTCCCAGGGCGGCGGATGTATACGGTGCCAGCTACAATGCCAAGCACGCGGTGGGCTCAGCCAACAATAGTTGTGCAGCTGAGGGTGGAACTGTCAGGCTTGCATCGGGCCATCAGAAATAATCCTTCCCTCCCATTCCTGCCAATGCTGATGGGACACAAACCAAATGTCCTGACTTTGCCACTTAGCGGGACAAAGACTGTTTCCCTCCCCAGGGAACCCACCCTCCATCCCGCCCCAGGAGCACACCCCACCCGCACCGCTCTGGGCCTAGCTCAGCTCATTGGATCTCAAAGCATCAATTCCCAGCTCGATCCCAACCCCCCTGGGGGACTCTGTTCTAGCCCTGGAAGGGCTCCCCGGCCAGAGGGAGAGGGCTCGTGGCCCAGAGCCGGGGCGGGAAGACTGGAGGCCGAGGGCGGCGGGAGCAGGTCGTAGGGGAAGACAACAGGAAGCCCTGTTGAAATGTCTGGGACTTAAATACAATGGGGATATCAGTGGATGATCTGAAGCCAGGGATTCACTTGAACCCATTGTTTTTTACAAGTTCTCTCTGACTCTGGAGCGGCAAACAGATGGGGCAGAATGGGCACAATGAGACTGACAAATATCAAAATAGCAAGTTAAAAAAAACTAGCTGATGTTTGTCCTGGCACTGGGCTAGCCATCTCCGTTCATTCTTACGCCTCCCCTCCCCGGACCTAGGAAAAAGTTATATCTCTGCCACGGAGGGGAAACTGAGGCTCTTAGAGGTCTCTTAATTTGCAATGAGACCCCAACCCATGAACATAGGGGCCTTGCCTGGAGCGGGCCGATATCGCTTTCCTCCCCAGGCACCCCGCTCCCGGAACCCACATCTACTCCGACCCCCAAAAAGCTGTCGGGCCAGAGGTTTCCTTTTGAAAAATCAAAAAAATAATATTGTTGCATTTCCGGTTTGCAACCTGAGCCGCTAGCACAGCCCGCGGAGAGGGAACCTGTGGGCACCGATGAAGTTTTTCTCCTCCGCCCACACCCCCTCATCCGGGCGCAGACACCCACGACGAGCGCGCCCGCGGCTCCTCCCCCCCCCCATGGGGCTAATCGCGCGGCGCCA
Organism: Arctocebus calabarensis; assembly: GCA_963573935.1. Classification (NCBI taxonomy): domain Eukaryota; kingdom Metazoa; phylum Chordata; class Mammalia; order Primates; family Lorisidae; genus Arctocebus; species Arctocebus calabarensis. The sequence continues at coordinate 1,221 of CAUYON010041944.1, read as the reverse complement.
GGACGGTCCCCCCACCTCTCCCCCGCCAGGCCTGGCCACCGTCCCACCGCCGAGCCCACAGCTGGCGCGGCCAGGCCAGGCGGCGGGGTGGCCCCACTTCCCGCGCGCGGCGCCCCTCGCGCCTCGGCCCACAGCACCATGTAAAAGCGGTGAGGAGGGCCGGCGTGGGGAGGTTTCCCAGCACGCAGGAAACAGGTGGCCAGGCGGGAAGTGCCTCAAATCCCTCCTGCTGCCGCCACACCCACCCCTTCTCCTGGATGAGTAGCCCGCGCCTCCCAAACAGACCACGGCGGGTGGGGCATTTCCTACCGGCCTAAAGAGACCCTGTCCGGAGCGCCGGCCGCCGTGCTGGGAGACCTCGCAGCGCGGGATGGAACACCGGCGGCGGCGGCAAAAGGGGCCGGGCCTATCTCAGCAGTTCCCGGGGCCTCAGGGCGAGGGCGCCCCACCACCCCTCTCCTGGGAACCCCGAAAAGGTTCCTACCTAGCGATGAGTTCTGCTCCTCCAGCTGCTCCACTCCAACTGCGAGAGGCAAGCTGGGGAGGGGGCGTGGCCCGAGGGGCGGGGCGAGGCGGCCCCGCCCGCAGGAGCGTCGGGCCAATGGGAGCGCGGGCCGGAGCCGGGCAGGCAGGGGCGGAGCGGCGGGACAGCGGGGAGTGGACCTTTGTGTCCGCCCCGGGACGCCCGGAGCGCGGGATGCGGGACCGGGGGAGGGGCTCAGGCGGTGCCTGAGCCCGCGATCGGAAAACTCCCCCAGAAAGTGGGAGAATTGAGTCCTTGCTCCCACGCGGGTTCCTCCCCTAAACAGCGACATCTGTCCAGCTCCCACCTACCTTTGACTGCAGAATAAGCCTGGGCGCCGCCACTTATGCATAAAGAGATAAAGGAATAAAGAGAGAGAGAGAGGGAAACGAGCAAAAAACAGAAAGGAGGAAAAGGAAAGGGAAAAAGTGCAAAAACAGAAAAAAACGAGTAGGAGCCCTGTGGAGTTTGTTCTCATTTGATTTTTCCTTCTTTCTTCTTCTTTTTTTTTTTTCTAATTTTTATTTCCAGCCCATCTTCTTTTTTTTTTTTTTTTTTTTTTGAGACAGAGCCTCAAGCTGTCACCCTGGATAGAGTGCCGTGGCATCACAGCTCACAGCAACCTCCAATTCCTGGGCTCAAGCGAGTCTCCTGCCTTCGCCTCCCAAGTAGCTGGGACTACAGGCGCCCGCCACAAC
>CAUYON010041943.1:0-10637 GCA_963573935.1 Arctocebus calabarensis | reverse complement strand
CCAGCTACTCGGGAGGCTGAGGCAAGAGAATCGCCTAGGCCCAGGAGTTGGAGGTTGCTGTGAGCAGTGTGAAGCCACGGCACTCTACCAAGGGTGATAAAGTGAGACTCTGTCCCACAAAAAATAATAATAATAAAAAAGTAAAATGAAAGTTTTTGCTTTCCTAAAAGTTTGGGCCAAAAATATAGGTGTGCATTACACACAGGAGTGCATTATCCATGGCAAAGTATGCTATATGAAGCAACGTAGACCTAATTTAAGCTAAGTCTTTCAGTTTTAGAAAATATTTTTAATGCTTAATTCAGTGTTTTTTGAATGCTTTATATTTAATTCGGTATCCATATAATTTCTTTAATGTATTGCTCCTTGATATTTAATAAGACTATTCATTTCTATTTTTATATAATTCTTAATTACCACATGGAAAACACCTCGTTCAACTGTGAATTTTTTTTAATTGTTAATTTTTTTAATTGTTTAATTTTTTTTTTTTTTGCGCTAGTCTTACAGTTTTTTTGTATCTTACAGTTTCTGTGTTGGCTTGGTCACAGAATATTTTCTAAATTTTACTAGCATTAGAAGTGCTGAAGATCACTGGGATGTCTGGGTCTATATGTCAATATTGTACTTTCCCTACGAACCTCTTGTCTCAGTGCCCAGGCCTGTCTTTAATGTAAACATCATTGCCTACAGTGGTTTCAGATTCAGTGCCACCAGAAGTATTTTTAAGGGTATCATTTAATAGATTTTGTATCCTTTTTGCTAGTCTTTCCCACCGAGACTGTCAGCACTATTAAGACATTTGAGTGTCAAACCGTATATTAATGCTAAACATCATTTATGTACTTTAGGAAATACTTCCAAGAGCTGGCTTATAGCTGTCATTTGCATTGCGTTTTTCGCTGTCTTGGCTGTCATATATGTTGGGAAAGTCCTCCTGAAAGGCATCAGATACGTGTTCTTCCCATCACTCAAACCTTCCTCCAATATAGAGAAGGTACGTTACTTTTTTCTTTGTCAACATCTAGGAAATAAACAGGAACTGTTTGATTTCAAAAGAATATTTACATTTTCTTAATATCCAGGAAAAAAATACAGACTGATTTGTGTATATTCTTCTAAGTTTTAGTAATAACTCTAGAAACAGTCGTTTAATATAAAACATAGCTTGGGATGGTAAGGCTTGTCCTTAATCCCATATTTTTCTAACAACTTACAGACTGTGGCATTTGTTTACAATTTAAAGTCTTTATGATTCTTCACGCTACAGTCCCCAACTTACAATGATTTGACATGATTTTTCAACTCTTTGATGGACTTATAGGAGTATTAAATGTATTTTCAGCTTACAGTATCTTCACCTCACTGTGGAGTCATTGGGACACACCACTATTGTAAGTCAAGGAGCATTTGTATCCAAAAGACTGAAATATTCTGTCCACGTAGAAAGAATATTCTTAGGATGAAATCAATAATAACATGAAGGTTTTTTAGCTTAATGACACCTCACAGTTTTTGTTTGGTGCTCCTGTGAAGTTAGCCTGTTGAACGCGGCACTAAATACCCGAGTCCTAAGCATAGACTCCGGCCGGGGAGCCACACACAGGTGCTCACCCAGGCGAGTTTCTGGTTCCTTTGAGGGACAGTGAACTTGAGCAAATCACCTAAGGGAAGTTGAGTTCCTTTCCCTGGACTAACTATAAAATATAGCCAGTAATACTATCCCACAAGGATGTGGAAATCTTAGGAGGAATTAAAATAATAATAACGTCACCCATGGGTTTGTGCAGAACAAAGGAGATGAACCCTAAGTTTTCGCACTCTAAACGTACTCAGTGTGTTTTAACTATTTTACTCTTAGACTTCTGAGTTTTTTTTTTTTTTTTGAGACAGAGCCACAAGCTGTCACCCTGGATAGTGGCTGTGGCATCACAGCTCACAGCAACCTCCAATTCCTGGGCTCAAGCGAGTCTCTTGCCTCCGCCTCCCAAATAGCTGGGACTACAGGTGCCCGCCACAACGCCCAGCTATTTTTTTGGTTGCAGCCATCATTGTTGTTTGGCCGACCCAGGCTGGATTCGAACCTGCCAGCTCAGGTGTATGTGGCTGGCGCCTCAACCTGTTGAGCCACAGGCGCCAAGCCTAGACTTCTGAGTTTTTTAATGTTCCTCTATACCCTTACCATTCATAGCTGTTGTTTAAAATATAGACTTAAAACTAGCCAGTTATAATAACTAATTTTTATTATTAGTTAAACTTGAAAAAATGAATTTCTCACTTGTGTGTCTCCTGGATATTTGTGGATTAAATATAAAATGTATTATCATTTTAAATTTTCATAATCCCCAGTGTCCTCACCCTTCCGTCCCCTCCCACACTGTTCCACCCTGCTCCTGAGAGCACAGTGCACCTTGCTTAGGAATTTCTCATACGCTCACCAAAAACAGTGTTCAGATGCAAGTGCTCTCACTAATCACAATTTTATTACAAACAGTACAGTGCAATTGGTATATTGTTCACTGACCTTGACATGCATGCGTTTCTAAATAATGAACTTAGAAACAAAAGTTATTTTAATTAGAAAAAAGTTATTTTAAATAACCCATTTCTTTTCTTTCCCTTTTTTAAATTAGTATTTCTCTGAATGGCCGTTACACAATCTTCTGCTTTCAACTTCTGAGGAACAAACTGAAAAATGTTTCATAATTAAAAATGAAAACACAGTTACTACGGTAGAAGAAACTAATCAAATTGATGATGATTACAAAGCATACAGTTCCCAATCTAGTCAAGATTCAGGAAACTATTCTAATGAAGAAGAAAATAGTGGAAGTAAAATAAGTGAAGGCATCTAGACCAGGAAACAGTGTGACCCGAAGTGAACTCCGCGAGGTACTAGGTTGTTTCATGGAAGTTACACTGGGAACCCGAGCTCCGTGCTTCCCTCAGGAACTGTGAAGAGGAAATGAGCTTGTTGAGGAAGAAAAGTCATCTTCAGATCATAGATCCTAACAACACAGGCAAGCACTTAACTATTGAAAAGTGAAAGTACAGATGTTGGTAGAGATGTCCTCTACATTCTTTTCCATGTGTAGAATCTTGAAAGACCTGTCATTGGCCTTGACTTGATGAGATGAGTCAAGCAAGAAGATGCCTCCCCGTCTTTCTCCTGAAAGCTCCGGTCCCATGGTGCTAGCTGTGTCCAGTGGCTCAGGACGGTTTCTGTGTTCCTGTCAGTTACCCTCACAGATGTACAGACTAAGGCGTATGTCAGCTATTTGCCTTCATTCCCAGTATTATACTGCTGCTTAAGAGATACTTAGAACATTTCGTCTTTTCTTTTAATACTGACATAAGCCCTTTGGAAATTTATTTAGGCCAGCCTTGACACCATTATCACTTGGTTTTCTGTAGAGTAGCTTACCCAAGAAAACAGCCAGAAACATGATCCTTAAACGTGTTCAGGGAATTCTTCCCATTTACCCCTAGACCATTGGCTTCTACACCATAGTTACCTATCCTTTACATGGTCTGGGATGAAAACCAGGTAATCTTTTACTAAGCATTAACACTTACCGATCCATAACTTAGTAGAACAATAGCTTCTGATTAGAATTTACAATTACTAAAGTCATGGAAAATGGCTTTCTAACTAGAGAAGTCCCTGTTGTAAGATCTGAGAGTGTCACTCCCAGGCTACAGGTCAGTCACGGCGTATGCCAGAAATCTTGGGAACCAGAAAATGCCAGTGATAGAAGTAGAATAATTCGGTAGGAAAGAAGCAAGGACATTGGTGAAAAAATAATCATGTGTGTCATCAAATTTTAGTTATTACCCCCTGTGTTTGTCTTTATGGCTCCTCTGGTCATTTTTACTGCTGGGCTGGCTTCTCTTACTAGCTAGCAGTGTTCAGTACCCCTTCTGCTCAGCCTGCATGCACACAAGAAAATACAAATGATTGAAGTCAAGGTGAAAGGAAAAAGACGTAACTGGGAACAAAAACCTAATTTGAAAAAATGACGTCATGTTTTTCAAAGGCACCTATGACTTATTTTCAAATAGCTTGGTATTTGGGATTCTCCATTTTTAGGCAGGAACTCTGGGAATTCCAATGGCCTCCAGGGCAGAATTCTCCCTTCAGTTGGTCCAGCAGGGACCAGTGAAAGAGAAAGGCTAGGACACTACTGAGAGAACTCCAGGAGTGTCCACTGCTGAGCCCAAGCTCGTTGATGTCATTGTTTCTGCTGAGGTGACAGAATCATCCCCATGGGAAGAAAGGTTGGCCGTGGCAGCCCAGAGAGGCGAGGACGCACGGCACACCCCGGACACATGCACAGGTCTGCAGACCGCACCCCGCGTGGGCCTGTCCTGCCCGTCCCGGCAAGAGCAGCGAACCCCCAAGGAGACACCCGGCTGCACTACAGCTCTCCACCGGGCAGCCCTGCTGTAACGTCTTTTCCTCTTTCTTACCAGAGGCATTTGGTGTGAAGCGTGTCTGCTGAACTGACCTTACACGTGTACAGGCACTGTCACGATGGAGGTGTGCCCCTTTAAGGACATTGAGAGCATGTAGTGACTCCCTGCCACCCCTGCCGTTCTGACTATGCCAGTTCAGGGACCCTGTGCTGCACTTGCAGGCCCGTGATAAAAGATGCTTCCGAGGAGACATCCTGAAGCACCTTCCTCTCTCAGAGGAAGGACAACACCGGCATTGACATTGACGGACACCGGTGAAGTTGTCGGGGCCCTAAGATACACGAACACCTGTTGTGAAGTTTTGAGACCGTCTGTGGTTTTCAGCAAACAAACACCTGCTTAGCAGCAGCAGCAAAAAACAGGAATATTTTATTTTTGCCCAGTCATCTAGACATGAAAAGGCAGCTCCATCTCATCCTTCCCTGTTCTACATGTTGCCTAATCAGATGTGCTTAGTCGTGAGATAAATATTATTTAGAAATACCATGCACTTAGGGGCAATACTAAACTGCCTCACAATTATAATGTTGCTAGTTCTTGGAAAGACTAGATATCATCTAAAGCTGTATGTGAAAGACTTATGTCATTAGAGCCATAAATAAGGTGACAGGAACATATAATACATCACTGTGTGTGCATTAACACATACATGTATATGTGAATAGTGCCATGGGTCTATGAGCACACACAGGTGTGTAATAGATGCCTGTATGTGAACCCTACACACACGATGTGGGCCTTATTCTGTTAGTATGGCCATAATAAGAATATGAGAAAGAAGTATGGACTTTTAAGAGTCTGTCCAGAAATTTGGAATCTCTAAAAGAGTTAACTTTAAAAATATAATTTTGGGTGGCACCTGTGGCTCAAAGGTGTAGGGTGCCGGCCCCATTATCTGGAGGTGGAGGGTTCAAACCCAGCCCCAGCCAAAAACTGCAAAAATAAAAAAAAGTATAATTTAGAGTTTGAGGCTTGGCGCCCATGCTCAGTGGTTAGGGCATCAGAGCTGTTTGAGGTTACTGTGAGCTTTGACACCATAGCACTCTACCCAGGGTGACAGAGACACTGTCTCAAAAAAAAAATATATATATATATATATATATACACACACACATACATAATTTAGAGTTTGAATCTTTCCCTCCCAAAAGAGAGTATGACATTTAAAGCAGCCTCAAGTTGCTCTTAAGGAGTCAGTGTAGACAAGAAGCTTTCCACCTCTCTGCTCCCTCCCCCATAACCTTGTGAGTGACATGTTATATATTTATTTGTATTTGATGTATGTCTTCCACCCACACTAGAATTGGAAGCTCCCTGGGAGCAGAGACTTAATTTTATTCATTACTGTATCCCTAGCACCTGTGACGGAGCAGGGTTGTACACAAAGAAGGCACCTGGGAAATCTTGAATGAATGAGATCTGAACTGTGAACCAGGAATGTTGCTGACGGTGTTTATTGGGTGGTAGAGGGACATAACCACGTTTTCATTGTTACTGTGCAATAGACTTAAATGTTTTATTCCATTTGTATTTTTGTTTTGAACCTTCCTCCTATTAAACAATTTTATATAATAAAATACTTGGGCCCAAAACTCTTTGGTTTATGTTGGCATTTTTTAGTACTTGAACTTAATCATTATTTTATTTTAAGTTAGAGACAGTCTCACTCTGTTGCCCAGACTAGAGTGCTGCGGCATCATGACAGCTCACAGCAACCTCACACTCCTGGGTTCAAGTGATCCTCCTGCCTCAGCCTCCCAGCTAGCTGGGACTGCAGTTGCTCACCACAATGCCTGGCCAATTTTTCTATTTTTAGTGGACACAGGGTATCGCTCTTGCCCCATGTCAAATTCCTAAGCTCAAGTGATCGGCCCGTCTCATCTTCCCAAAGTGCTGGGATTAGAGGTGTGAGCCACCGCCCCCAGCCAAACTTAATAAACTTTTATACAGCAAAGGTTCTAAAGCTGATTCCTTTAAAAGGTATTGGTAACCGAGGGGACTGTCCTATGTCAGATGTTCCAGGGCTCCGTGCTGAGCCCCGTGACACAGGGCACTGTCCCACAGAGCCTGTGAAGGCAGAGCATGCTTTCTCTTCATGCTCAAGACTGGGCTGAACATGGCTTTTAAGTGCAAATTTGCGGCAGTATTGCATAGCCTTGCTTTCTCAAATTAAACTGCCTTTCCCTTATGAACACTTCTTTTCTCAGGATGGCTCCGTTCCCAGGAGGCTCCTCAGTCTCACAGGTAAACATCGCTCTCCTGCCATCGAGACACGTTGGACTCAGAGGTTAGACCCAATTTGTATTCGTGCCGGGAACCCTTCCGTGTTTTGTGTTTCTAAGCTTCCTTAAGTTCTTTTTCACAGTGGACAGGGAAATAAATTATTAATTAATAAATTATCTCGGATACCCAAGAAATGTCCTGTTACTTAGCAGTGACAAACAATAACTTCCAGTTTTTTCTCACTACTTTTTTGCTTGGGGTTAGGCCGATGACAGAATTACAAGTCTTGGGGGCAGGCCTGGGATGTTGGTGGGATGATATCTGTATTGATGGGAAATAGCAATATCTTCTTCCTCTGGGGGGAGCAAGGGCAAGAAGGGGGAACCCGATCGCGTCTTTCATGTGGAGAAGAGCGCGAGTTCCCCATCGTTTCTCTGATTCTCCTCCTCTTGCAACTGGTGCTTTAGCAGGAGGTATTCTGTGAATGAAGGAAGAATTAATGATGAGGGCAAAGAAAAAGTGACAGGGTAGATATTCTGGCTTAGAAAAAAAAAGTCTTGAGAAAAGCAAGAAAATCTAAAAATTAAACTACTCAACAGCTTGATTACACTGAACATTCCTTCTCACGATGACTCACCACCACCCCCTTCCCTCAGAGTTCTCTGGATCCATCATAGAGGAAGAATTTTTTAAATCTCTTTTTCCTATCTTTCCAGTAAAAAGTCCTTTTTTTTTTGAGACAGAGCCTGAAGCTGTCACCCTGTATAGAGTTCAGTGACATCACAGCTCACAGCAACCTCCAACTCCTGGGCTTAAGCGAGTCTCCTGCCTCCTCCTCCCAAGTAGCTGGGACTACAGGCACCCGCCACAACGCCTGGCCATTTTTTGGTTGCAGCCGTCACTGTTGTTTGGCGGGCCCTGGGGCTGGATTCGAACCTGCCAACTCGGGTGTATGTGGCTGGTGCCTTAGCCTGTTGAGCCACAGGTGCTGAATCTAAAAAGTCCATTTTTCCAAAACTTGTCCTTAAATATGTAGTAACTTAATGCCTTTTGTTTACTATCTATTTCCAAATTAATACTCTGGAATTTTACTTATAGAAGTTACTAGAGTTTTATACTGTAAAGGTATATCATTCACAAAAATCTTCCCAAAAGACCTCCACTGAATACACACATAGTGCCCCTCACCTGTACCTGTGTGTCTAGCATGCTTGCTGGAAGAGATTTCATGTCATTTGCCTACATCTGCCTTCTACTGCATGGCAAGTTCCATGAAAGCAAGAACTTTTGTTGTAACTTTTGCAGCTGACACTTGGAAATTAAGTCTTTAATAGTGACTTGGTGGGGGCATTGAAGGCACGGACGTTGACTGAATTCGTCGCCACTAGGGGGCAGCAAGCCACCCTGGTGGGGCTCAGCACTGCCTCCTGTGTCCCTAACAGTACAATGCACGCAATCCGGGTGAGGGGCACACTTGAGATTTTGATTCAAACTGTATAAAAGCAATCCATGTAACCAAAGATTTTGTACCCCCAATAATATTCTGAAATAAAAAATCTATTACCCAGCTGCCATAAGGAAACATGAATAAGGCAGGTTTAGTTGAAGAGTATGCATATCATTGGAGGTTGCTAGATGTAGCAAATAAAAATACAGAATACTCAGTTAAATTTGACTCACGTTTGAATATCAAACAATTTTTTTAGCATGTCCCTGATATTGCAAGGGACATAACATTAAAACTTTTTTGGCATTGTAATGATGCTCTGAATGTGCTGGCATTTTACTTACAGAAAGAAATGTTCATGAATTTTGTAGTATAAAAAGGTATCATTCCTGGCTCGGTGCCTGTGAATCCAGCCCAAACAACAATGACGGCTGCAACCAAAAAAATAGCTGGGCGTTGTGGTGGGCGCCTGTAGTCCCAGCTACTTGTTAGGCGGAGGCAAGAGACTCTCTTGAGCCCAGGAGTTGGAGGTTGCTGTGAGCTGTGCCAGGGTGACAGCTTGAGGCTCTGTCTCAAAAAATAAATAAATAAATAAATAAGGTATCATTCCCTCTTTGAAGTCTTTAAAATTACTTCTACTACATAGACATAAAAGTCACCTTTGTGCTGCATCCATAATTTCAGATAAAGAACAATTATTTGGGACATGCTTACCCTAAAATAATATTCACTCATTTATCTGAAATTCACATTTAATTGGGTTTCATATTCTACCTGGCAACCCTACTAATGTTAACCCTCAAAAGTACTACTGAGGGCTCGGCGCTTGTAGCTCAACGGGCTAAGGCGCCAGCCACATACACCCGAGCTGGCGGGTTCGAATCCAGCCCCTGGACCCGCCAAGCAACATGACGGCTGCAACCAAAAAATGGCCGGGCGTTGTGGCGGGCGCCTGTAGTCCCAGCTACTTGGGAGGCAGAGGCAAGAGAATCGCTTCAGCCCAGGAATTGGAGGTTGCTGTGAGCTGTGAAGCCACGGCACTCTATCCAGGGTGACAGCTTGAGGCTCTGTCTCAAAAAAAAAAAGTACTACTGGGCCCACAAAACCCCCAAACCAGTATAAATAATGCTTTCTACATGTTGGGCATCTAGTTGACCCCAACCTGGGACAGTGGTCAGCAAGGGAGCCAGCACTGCGGAAAGAAAGAAACTTACACCAAACTTAGTGCCCCAACCCAGAAACCTGTAAGGGCATGCGCTGTTTCATGTGCCTGGTGACAGCATGAGAATAACGCAGCCCCATCCTGTTTCCTGGAATCTTTTTATTGGGTACATAACAACATCTACGTGGAAGAACACACAGCAGTCAGTAGTCAGCACTGAAGAATGAGAGGGGGAAATTACAGCCCCCAGGAAGGTTGAATAAAGGGTAAACAAGAACATAGGGTAATGGGACATCGAAGGTGGCCAGATAACGCTGTAACCAGAAGAGAGGGTGGGTAGAGCATCTCATCTGCTCAGACATCTCAGCTGTCTACCAACTGGTCTGAGCTGCCTGCACTGCTGATTTCCCCACACAAGGATAGTCACGCAGACATTCCCCCACTGAGCACCTTACCGTGAGTTGGAAGGTCCATCAGGAATTCAACCTGTCTACCTCCCACATATACAGAAATTTATATTAGCTACATTATGCATAATGGGGGGAATTTTCAATTTTACAATGGTTAAAGTTAATATTGCAAACATCATATAGTCAGAAAAATAAATATGTTCTGCTATAGTTTTGTCCTAAGGACAATGAGTGCAGAGAAACACATCCTTCCCTGGCTTTTCGGAGGCGTCTATGATCACGTGGGGGTTCACATGTCAGCTACTTCTTTATTTTTTTGAGACAGAGCCTCAAGCTGTCACCCTGGATAGAGTGCCATGGCATCACAGCTCACAGCAACCTCCAATTCCTGGGCTCAAGCAAGTCTCCTGCCTCTGCCTCCTAAGTAGCTGGGACAACAGGCGCCTGCCACAACATCTGACCATTTTTTGGTTGTAGCCGTCATTGTTGTTTGGTAGGCCCGGGCTGGATTCGAACCCACCAGCTCAGGTGTACGTGGCTGGTGCCTTAGCCCGTTGAGCCACAGGTGCCGAGCCTGTCAGCTACTTCTGAGCTTATCTGAGCTCAGTAAGGTCAGGAATTGTATTCAGTTTGATTCCTTAAGCCAGGTGGTGCCTGGTATACGGTGAGTGGTTGCTCCACAGCAGTCTGTTGAACTGTAATGGATTTCTTTTTCAGGTATCCTTCAGATAACTTGCCAGGGGTAGGATTCCGTGGCCAAAAAGCAGGAATTTTTTTTTTTTTTTTTTTTTTTGAGATAGAGCCTCAAGCTGTCACCCTGGATAGAGTGCCATAGCATCACAGCTCACAGCAACCTCCAATTCCTGGGCTCAAGCAAGTCTCTTGCCTCCGCCTCCCAAGTAGCTGGGACTACAGGCGC